>JAQZBX010094521.1:0-12021 GCA_029593785.1 Cabassous unicinctus | reverse complement strand
GGTTTCGATGGGATGTTTCCTTGCATCTGTGTTTATGTTGCTAGTATAAAGTTACACTCTCTAGCAAAGAAATCAGAAAATCTGTAGTTCATGCTCCCCCTTGATTACAAGCTGACAGATAAATGATCAAATACATCTGTCTCTGGGGACTTCATATAAACATATATTGAAAGTTCAAGCCAAACCTTTGGAAGTCACTTATAAACAAAGTCTAAGAAATCACCTCCTGTAGTCAGTGAACTTTCAGCTAACCTGGTCTTTCTCACTGGGGGATCAACCATCAACTATTTTATAAATCCTGTAGCTTCCTTATGAAGGGATCGTGAGCACTAAGCTCTTTATTGCCAAGTCTGCTTTTGGTTCTTCACTAAAGAATTTGTACAAAAAATGTAAGCAGCATGAGTGCCTGACATTTACAAGAGAAGTCACATAGCTGGATGTGCTCTATAGAGCAGCCATCTTCAGTATGCTTAATATTTTACTATTACATTTCTTCATATGCACAATCCATGCCATTTACTTATTTAAAATTAATAAGAAAAATGAAAATCTTGATAATCACAAGCAGTTGAAATCAGTCAGCAGTTATAGTATTTTATCAGCATTTGCTTTCAATTTATTTATTCCTTTTATTTACCATATAATATTTTTTAAATCATGATTCGCACATATGAGTATTGTGGGTTACGAGAGTTTTGAGTTGCAATATCATGATACATATTAACTAAAATGTCTCCCCAGGAAAATGTATTCTTTCTATGAGGGCAGGAACCTTAGCTGTCCTGTAAGGAGCTGAAGCCACAACACAGAACCTAACACACAGTATCCCTCCAAATTAAACTAATCCATTGGTTGAAATAATGCTAGAAGGAAATTATCTTTTCAAAACTTATTTTTGATTAATATCTAAAAACTTCTTGCATTTATTATTGTAAATAAATTAGTCCATACCAAAAACTAATGGTGTCACTTATGAAGTTATTGTCTCAGTGTCAAACCCACCCTTCTATACTCTGTCTTACAATGCTGAGGCTTGGACTTTGCAAAGCACGTTTCTGCACTGCCAGTCAAATACACATCAGAGTTTTTCTAATACAGGGCACTAGAGAGAATGCAAGGCTAGAGGAGGAAGAAGAAATCGCCTGCTTGTGGTTCGTGGGAACTTCATCCCAGCCATGTTTCCTTACCCCAGCAGTGAAAGATCCTTCCTACAACAGCCGAATCCAGTTTGCAATTTTTCCAACACTTGTAGAACCAGCTCATTATGCTTCCCTCCTCCACAGATATCAGCACCGTCCCTACTGGACGCTCTCCTCAGGGATCTGGGTCCTCTGGGCACGGATACTCCCACACCACCAAGCTCTCCTTCTCAGAGGTCTGAATTTCAGCCCTGTGAGAGCGCTTCCTTTAAGTTTCTGAATTGTAATGTTTCCAACCCCCTCCCTTCATTTATTTAGCCTTAGGGGTGCTTCCTGCTCCTCAAACACTATCTTGTCTCAGAATCACCTGGAAGGCTGGTAAATCATAGATGCCTGGGCCCAACCCTCAGAGATTCTGATTCAGTATGTCTGGTGCAGGTGCTGAGATATTTCTAACAAGTTACCAAGTAATGCTGACGCTACTGACTTAGGTTTGGTTTGGGTCAGGTCTTTGGACTTGAATTTAGTACTGAGTTGCTAACCCAAGAGAAATGGGATGTGAACAATCTATGACAGTCAGTGACATTTATAGTTAATCAAATTACCACCGCTGTGATGGAGACGTTGGGGCCCAAGTGGCTACTGCACTTAACCGTCCTGGCAATAGGGTTAGTTATAAGGACAGTGGTGTGGGGTGGACTCTTCCAAATGCATTAACTTGCTGAAAGAAAGAAAATGAGAATCTTGGATCTTTTTCATTTCAAGTCATCTCAGAGAACTAAAAAGCTTCCAGGCACCCCTAAAAGAATCTCATTATTTTTAGCCACAAGGGCAATATTGTTAAAAATCAAACATAAAATTTAAGTTTTTGATTTGCAGAATTATAACATCACTTGAACTCACAGTCACTTCAAGTCTCTCTTGAACATTGTTTTCCAGGTGGACTCAATGTCATCACAAGGGTCCTTATAGGAGAGATGTAGAAGGGCCAGAGTCAGAGACAAAGAGAAGGAGATGTAATGAACAGAATCAGAGGTCAGAAAGAGAGTGAGAGATTTGAAGATGGAATCCTGTTGGCTTTGAAGATGGCAGCAGGGGCGACAAGGCAAAGAATGCAAGCAGGAAAAGGCAAGGAAGTGAATTCCCCTATAAAGGCCCCAGAAGAATTGTAGCCCTGCCAACACCTTGATTTTAGGACTTCTGACCTCCAGAACTGTAAGACAATAAATCTGTGTTGTTTTAAGCACTACATTTGTGGTAATTTGTTACAGAAAACTAATACACTGGTCCATTACATTGATGACATCATGCTGATTGGATCTGATGAGAAAACAGTAGCAAATACTTTAGATGTCTTATTGAAACATATGTGAACAAGAACGGGAAAATAAATCCCATAAATATTCAGGGTCCACCACTTCAGTAAAGTTTTTAGTTAATCTATGTCCTGATGGATGCTAGCAAACTTTGTGTTAATTGTAGTACTTATTCTTTTATCTTGTGGATGTAGAACAAAGTAAGTTCCCTTAATCTCTTTTGAAGTGACTTGTTTTCTAGAGTTTCCTCAATACAAATACATTTTCCTTTCTTATTTTTGAAGGTGTTGACATTTTATTTATTAGCAGAATTTTAATTTTATTACCAAGATCATCATATTTGAGCACAACTTCAAGATGTTTTTAAATTTTGAGCTTAGGAACTGTCATCCAAAATAGTAATGAAATGGTTTTTTATAATATTAGAATTTATTTAAAAAATAACATAAATCGATAATGTAGATGTACTTTCAAACTAATTAATAAAAGAGATCCATTAAGAAAATGAATATTGTGATACATTTTAAGAATAAATGTCTCAATAGAAGCCTCCACTTGCTAAGCAAAATAAAATCAAAATTACAATTACTTATTGAACATAGGATATGTACTAAGCACTCCAAAAGATAGTATAAGATATACATTTACCTTTCTTACCTTATAGGAGGTATGGTTTCCACTCCCAAAAAAGCAAGCTTGCAATATATATCCTGAAATAAGGTATCAAAATGTTAAAAAGTTATATAACAATAAATAACCACAGTGTATAAAAAAGTCACCATGTAATGACATTATTGGTCAAAAAAAATTAAATAGTAATATAAAGGAAGTTAGAGGCATCAGTAAGCTTTGTAGGGAAATTGGGATTTGAGCTGTGTCTTCAAAGAAAGAAAGGTGAAGAAAAGAAGAAGAAAGCATTATGAACAGATGAAATGGTGGCTAAAAACTCAGATTTTTAGGAAAAGATAATTTTTAATACCTTCTTTTTTTTTGCAAAGAGGAGTTTGAGGCTCAGAAAGGATAATACTCGTACCATTCTATAACTATGTGGTTGAAATGTCAAAATGTGTTCCTGAAAGGCATCAAAGTTTCAAGAGTCATGGAGTCTACTATGAAACGTTCAGAGATGTCTACTGCAACAATTCATGAAATTACACAGTAATTGATTGTTACATCCATAGAAAAACTGAAATCTTCTAAGTAGGAGGGAAGAGATTTTTTAATAATAGGTAACTATTTTTTAAGGTCCCTAAACTTAAGTTATAGTCACTGTGTTTTATATTTTGTAAAGAAAGAAAGCACAAGATAGTATAAAAAAAACTGTGACTCAAAGTCAGGAGACTGGAAGTCCTCATCCAGCTGGACTATATGATTTCAAAGCTCCTTCAGCTCTAAACTCCTATGGCAATGCAAAAGCTTTGCTAGGTCAGGATAAAAACAGTTAAGCAGAGCACTATCCTCCCAACTCTAATCCCAATGCTGCATTTAAGTGAACTTCTTTCTGAAAACGAATTTAAATCACTGGCTCTTTTAGGGCAACTTGATCTGCATATCTGACTCATTTTCTTGTAGTGGTAGAAATGGGAAGAAACACAAAGGAATGTAATTCTGGGTCCATATGGCCCCATCTGTATGCAAATCATCAAACAGAATGCAAAATGCTTAACACCAATAATGTCAGAGTTATTAAAGCAAGTAATTTCCTTCTTGACACCATTTTCCTAAACACTGTCTAAACAATCTCTTGCAAGTAACTTACGATCTAAGAGGCTTTTCCAAGGAAATAGCCTCCAATAATAACACAAATCCCTTCAAGTTTTGAGTAGAGAAAAGCTGAGGAGAATCACTAGATGAGAAAAATGGCTGGTCCTTAGTCACTCCTGAAACTTCACCACCTTCTCAGAACTTGCCAGGACCCCAAGGATATATTATTGCTCTTTTTCAGTTCTGACCCAGACCCCAAGGATATACTATTACCCTTTTTAAATTCCGACCCAGATTTCAATTCAAACAAAATCTCTTCTCTTGCTGCAATTTTTAAATGAACTTTATGTAAATATTAAAAGAAACAATCAAAGGGGGAAAAATCAAAAGACACAGCCCACTCTACAAAGTACACATTTCCTCTTCTGCAGTCATTCAATTCATTCATTTACTCATCTTCAGTCCCTACTCCATTGTATACTTGTTTGACTTCACACCAAAATACCCCTCAGGAAATAGCTCTGCAATTATGCAAATTAATTTTTAAAAGTTTTATGGCTTAATAATTTAATGGAAGGCTATTCCGTGTTCATGGATTGAAAGACTAAATATCGTTAAGATGTCAATACTACCTAAAGGAATGTATACATTCAATGCAATTCTGATAAAAATTCCATCAACCTTCTTTGCATAAATGGAAAAACCAATCATCAAATGTGAATGGAAGAGTAAGGGGCCCCAAATAGCTAAAACCACCTTGCAAAGGAAGAATGAAGTTAGAGGACCCACCCTTCCCCATCTTAAAACTTATTACAAAGCAAAAGTAATCAAAACAGCCTGTACTCGTACAACGACAGAAATATCGACCAATGGTATAGAATTGAGAGCTCAGAAATCAACCCTCACACTTATGGCCAACTGATTTTTGACAAAGTAGCAAAAGCCACTCAATTGGAAAAGAACAGTCTCTTCAACAAATGGTGCTGGGCAAACTGGATCTCCATTTGCAAAAAAGCAGGAGGACTCCTACCTCACATCATATACAAAAATTAACTCAAAATGCATCAAAGACCTTAATATAAAAGCTAGAACTATCAAACACCTAAAAGAAAACATAGGGGATGATCTTCAGGATCTTGTGTTAGGCAATCAAAAGAAAAAATAGATAAATAGGACCTCCTCAAAAATAAAAATTTTCATTCCTCAAGGGACTTCATCATGAAAGTAAAACGACAACCTACGCAGTGGGAGAAAATATTTGGAAACCGCATATCTGA
Organism: Cabassous unicinctus; assembly: GCA_029593785.1. Taxonomy (NCBI): domain Eukaryota; kingdom Metazoa; phylum Chordata; class Mammalia; order Cingulata; family Chlamyphoridae; genus Cabassous; species Cabassous unicinctus. The sequence goes on along the minus strand of JAQZBX010094521.1, from coordinate 6,585 downwards.
TATAGGATTAATATCCAGAGTATAAAAAGAAAGCTTTCAACTTAACAAGAAAAAGACAAACAACCCAATTAAAAAATGGGCAAAAGACTTGAAAAGACTTCTCTCCAAAGAATATATACAAATGGCCAGAAAGCACATGAAAAGTTGTTCAATATCGTTAGCATTAGGGAAATGCAAATCATAACCAAATGAGATACCATTTCACACCCATTGGAATGGCTTTTATTGCCAAAGGTTGGAAATAACCCAGGTGTCCATCAACCAATGAATGGATAAACAAACTGTGGTGTATTCACAGGATGGAATACTATGCAGCTTTAAGAAGAAATTAAGTCATGAATCATATGACTACATGGATGAACCTGGAAGACATTAAGTGGAGTGAAGCAAGCAAGACTTAAAAGGACAAATTCTGTATGATTGCACTCCTATGAACTAAATATATTGTGTAATCCCATGGAGTTGCTAACTTGAATATGGATCACCAGAAAATAGAATGAAGTTAGAGAATGGAAAGCTGAGGGTAAAATTGTGCAGAATTGGTAAAAAGGATGTGTGTTAATCTTTGGAAAATAATAGAAAAGACCAAAGCCCAACATAACGTTTGTAACTAACAGTACTATTATGTAGGTATGAAAGTGGTTTAAAGGGAAAATCTAAGGTCATGTATATTAATAAAAGGAAAGCTAAAAAGTGCACATGGAACTGTATAGCATAGTAAAACTGTATGTCAAATATGAATATGGGTAAAATTGCATATATAAGACCGTTTTTCTTTGAAGCTGAACAAATGTAAATACTACAAGTGTTAATATCAGACAAAAAACATTATGCTAAATGAAAGAAATCAGACACAAAGTACTAGATATTATATGATTCTATTTATATAAAATATAAATATAAATCAATTTATAAGATGAAATTAGATTAGTTGTTATGTAGGGCTGGGGAAGGACTGCCACGGGATGTGGAGTTTTTCTTTTTGGAATAATGAAAGTTTTCTAAAATTTTTTAGATAAGGAATGCACAGCATTGTGATTATACTAAAAGTCATTGATTATACACTTTGGATAGATCGTATGGTATGTGAATATATCTCAATAAAACTGCTTAATAAATAAATAAATAATTGTGCAAAAATAGCCAGAAATAGCAGATATGTACAGCAGGTGAAGCATAGAAAGATTGAGAGGTAAAGAATTTTCTTGTTGTCTATTTGTTTGTTTTTTGTTTATTATTATTGTTATTATTGAAATAATGAATATGCTCTAATAATAATTGAAGTAATGAATGAACAACTATGTGATTATACCAAATACCACTGATTTTACACTTTGGATGAACTGTATGCTTTATTAACATGTATCAATAAAATTGATTTGTTTAAAAAAAAAGAATGTTATTAAGGAATGGAAAATAAGAAGTGTTGGAGAGGATGAAGAGAAATAGGGACACTCATTCATTGTCAGTGGCAAGGTAAAATGCTGTAGCCACTCTAGAAGACAGGTTGGCAGTTCCTCAGAAAGCTTAGTATAGAACTACCATATGACCACAATCCTACTACTCAGTATAAACCCAAAAGAACTGAAAGCAGGGACTTGAACAGATATTTGCACACTGATGTTCACAGCAGCATTACTCACAATTTCCAAAAGTTGGAAGCAACCTAAGTGTCCATCACCTGATGAGTGGATAAATAAAATGTGGTATATACATACAAAGGAATATTATTCAACCATAAAAAGGAATGAAGTCCTGATACATGCGACAATATGGATGAACCTTGAAGACATCATGTTGAGTGAAACAAGCCAGATGCAGAAGGAAAGTATCATATGATCTCAATGAATTGAAACAATTATAACAAGCAAACTCATAGAGTCAGAATCTAGAACACAGGGTACCAGGTATGGGAATAGGGAATGGGAAGTTAAGGCTTAAAATGTACAGGGTTCCTATTAGGAATGATGGAAATGTTTTGGTATTGGATAGTGGTGAGTGTAGCATAACCTTGTGAATGCAATTAACAGCACTGAAATATGTGTCTGAACATGATTAAACAGGGAAATGATAGAGTGTATATATGGTACCAGAATAATTTTTTAAAAATCCATGGGACTACACTACACAAACATTGAACCCTAGTTAAATTATGGACTTTAGTTAAGAGTATAAATATGAAAATGTGCTATTATCAATTGTAAAAAATGTTCAACACCAATGCAAGGTGTTGGTGGTGTGGTGGTATAAGGGAATCCTGTATTTTATGCATGATTGTTCTGTAAACCCATAATTTCTCTAACACAGACAAAAAATTTTAATACCAAATTTTTTTTTTTTAAGTTTTATGGTTTAAAATATTCAGGAACATTCACCACTCCATTTCCCACTGCACCACAAGGCAAACACTGTGCCTCGCAGCCCTCCTTCTGGTCCTCTCTGCCTTCTAAGTCATCACTGCCATCCTGCACAGATGCAGCCAAAAGTTTGTTTCTCTTAAATTGGACACTAAAACATTCATCATAGTTACAAATCCTTCCTCCAATCTGATGCTGGGACTGGCATTCTCCATTAATCTCCTCTTCCCTCTAAGGCTTGTCAGAGATCAAAAAAATTTTGATTGTTAATGGCTCTAAGTGTTATACATCCTGAAGTTCTCTGTGTGCATCAGAAAAGAAGGAAAGTTCACTTGCTTCTAAGAAGAAAAATGCATGTTTTTCATGCTCGGGGCCTAACTCCTGAGAATCAAATTGGAAAACACCATTTTGAAAGGCACATTCAAAGACAGGGACAATCTGTGAAGGGAAAAAAAATAGCTGCTAGAAACAAGTAAACAATTCTATACTTTGGATCTTTGGAAACAAGATAAAAGTACTTTACAAAGGAACAAGATCTAAGATTCTCAGAAAAATTAAAGTCAGAAGTGGACCTGATTCATTGACCCTCCTCTCATAGGTGAAAGTTGGACTTTTTGCTGTTGTTTTTATCACCTTGCCCACCATGTAAGAAGTAGGATTTGGGTTTTTCCTTCATAATGTAAATATTGCAGCTACACTGCAAGTAAGTTCCCATTGCCTATAAGATAAAAGCCAAACTCCCTGGTAGAACTTACAAAGCTCCTTATGATCTGGCCCCAGTTTGACTTTCTGGCCAAATTTCCCACCATCTCTTCCCACCCCACCCCCAACCCCCGCCCCATCATCTCTATGCATTCTTAGCTCCAGAAATAGTGAGTAATTCTCACATTTGCCACGTTCTCTCAGGTCTCTGCACACACATTCCTTGCTCTTTTTGGAAGTCTCACCTCTCTCACTACACTGTCTAGCTAACTTCTATTTCTCCTTCAAGCCTTAGTATAAGTGTCATCTACTGGAAGTCTTCCTTGAATTCTCTAGGATAAAGCAAGTCCCTCTCTGCTCTCATTGTCTTCCGTACCCTAGATTAATGCACACACTTGGGGAATTTAGGCCAGAAAGTCCCTAATGGCACAATGATTTTAATCCATTATCCTTCGTGGACTGAATTTACAGAGGAATTTGTTTAACTGTACCCACAGTAAGTGTTTGGCATATATGAATATTCAAGAACAGCTTTATAAAGAAGGTATAATTCCAAAGCATATAAAAAACACTTTTGAATATTTTAATTTATACTAAGGTTTATATTCTTCTACACATTTTTGAAGCAATTCATTTTATTTATAATTATTACTTTATAAATACATAGAGACTTCACATCTTTGAAACAATATTCCCCAGTCTGAACTTTTATAAGTTACAGAAAATGTCAGCTAATATTTAAAAGAATCCAGCTGCGTATCAAATTTATAAAAGCAATCATAATCTTGTATACATTATACATGCTTTTGCACTGTACTTTCTTAAAGAAGGCATCTTTTATACAATCAATTACAACTGGATAGATATAATTACACAGAACTGCTGGAATGATTAGAGTAGCATTAAAATGGATCTACTTACTGTCTGACATGTGTTTAAAGGAGGGATTTGGAAGATGAAAGGAATTTGGTTTTGTGGAAGGGGGTAATAAATGCTGCAAAACTATGTGTCTATATGATCATATGTAGATAAACATTGGTAAACTGTATACGGCATTGCATTTTGCTTTGCTAAAGTAAAGAAATATAAATAGTTTTGTTATGCCAAAATAGAAAGTATAAACCACTGAGCAATAAGAAAGGTATACAAATGTCTGTAGGGATGGGGGAGCAATAGTATGACAATTGAAGAAATTTTTTGAAATCAGAATTAAAGGTCTATTTAATTGAATTAAGCAATTAGAAGTCACTATGCCTTCTGAAAAAGAAAACAATATGAGCAAACACAAAGATACTTGCTCTAACTATGACAAGCATGAATAGGAAAGAGACAGTTTGGAAAGTGACTGGTTAGAAATATGCCATAATGGGGAAGGAAGGGATAAAAAAGAGCAGATCTGAGAAATATTTCCAGAAAGTACTTTAAGGACTTTTACTGTAAGGAAAGATTCAAGAATAATTCAATAGTTACACTTCAGGAAGCTAAGATGTCTAGTGATTAAGAACACTAAAAATAGGTTAAAAAATAAGAAAGTACCCAAGACATGCAGCTTCAATACTGAAAAAAATCAGTCCTTTTCAGAATATTATATGAATTTATTTCAGATCAAATAAAATCCCAAAGGAAATTTGAAGGGGGGGTAAAAGTGATCTGACAAAATGATTCTAATGACCAGCTGGATAATAAATTAGCAAAATAGTCAACAAAAATGTTCTAAGGAATAATGAGAGGGAAGTATTCCTTCCAGCTTCTAGAGGATTTTATAATGCTAAAATAATAAGAACAAAAGCAGTGGGAAGAACTGGTAGATACCAATAAGCAAAGAATAGAAAGCCTAGAAATAAAACATAGTATATGTAAAACTGTGGGTATCATTAAGTGACATTTCAAATCCATGGAGAAAGAGATATTATACAGTAAATGGTGGTAGAATAATTGGTTAACTATTTTAAAATTAAAGTTGATATTCCTCCTTCATATCATATACAAAAATGAATTCTAGTTGGATTAAAGAATTAAATGTAAAACACACATATACATACATACACACACACACACACACACACACATATACACACAGGAAAACAAAAATATATAGGTGAAACTATTTTGTTAAAAAAGAGAGAGACAATAAAATTGGCAAACGTTTAGCTAGAATGATCAAAGAAAAAACAAGGAAATGAAAAAGCGGACATTACTAACAACCTTACGAAAATAAAAAGAATTAAAAAAGAATACCATGAACAACATTTTGCCAGTAAACTATATAACTTAGATGAAATGGACAAATCCCTAGAAAGATACAAACAACCAAAGCTGACTAAGGAAAAAATAGATAACCTTGAATAGACCTGAATAAAAAGTAAAGAGATTGAATTAGTAATAAAAAAGCTGGGTAGAAGAAAAAGAAAAGCAGATGGCTTCACTTCTGAATTCTAACAAACATTTAAAGAGCTGCCCCAGGGACCTGCTTTGGGGGTCAGCAGATCAAGATAGTGCTACACAACTCCCAGGAGGGTGAGGACAGAGAACAAAGAACCCAAAACAACAAATGTGAGTTACCAAGACCCAGCAACAGCCAGGAAGGGCTCCCCTCCCCCAGATAAGCTAGGGTAAAACCTCTGGCTCACTGCAGCCAACTGAGAGGGGAACAGACATCTTCTTCCCTGTCAGCTGTTTTAAAGGTAAAAGAGAGTGGGAGTCAGGAGGCTTATCTTCAGTGAATCTGGCCAGCAGAGCCCTCTTTGAATCTCTGAATTCAAAGTTCTGAAGATTCAACACAGAAACACAGGAAAGTCAAGACTGTAACACCTACCTGGAAAGGTACTTCTACGAGCACCATCTGTTGGCCAGCCTGGAAATTGCACGGACAAAAACTGTTTTTGGTTCTCTGTGTATCCCAACTGCAGGGAGAAAATCTGCACCCCATTAGTGAGCCCCTGGACCAATTTTGATAACTTAAGCTGGGCAATTTTAAAGACTTAGATTAAGTTAAACCAAATATCAAAGAAGAGCTATGAAAAAAAAAATAGGCAAGGGAGAGAAAGATCATCAAAGTAAATTGACCAACATATTCAAATGCCTAGATATCAGCAACACATTACAAGCCATACTAGGAAACAGGAAGAGATGGTCCAAATGTCCTGAAGCAATATAATATTTAAGACAATTAATCAGTGATAATCATAAAATTCTCCTAAATCAATTCAAAGAATTTAAGTAAAATATGACTAAAGAAATAAAGAATATCAAGAAGACACTGAGTGAGCATAAAAACAATTTGAAAGCCTGCAAAGAAAAGTCACAGACCTTATGGGAATGAAAGACATGATTGATGAGATTAAAAATACATTAGAAGCACATAAGAGCAGATTTGAATTGCTCAAAGACAGAATTAGTATTTTGAAGACAGAACATCTGAACCGGAAAAGACAGGAGAACAGAAAGAGAACAGAATGGAAAAAATGGAACAGACTCTCAGGGTACTAAAGAATGCAAAACATACAAACATTTTCATTATTGGTAT
>JAQZBX010094520.1:0-12019 GCA_029593785.1 Cabassous unicinctus | reverse complement strand
GGAGGTCCCGGGGATTGAACCCCGGTCCCTCCATATGGTAGACGGACGCCAAACGTCTTGAGCCACATCCGTTTCCCCAAAGGTTTTAATTTCAATGAAATGAAATTTATCTATTCTTTCTTTTGTTGCTTGTGCTTTTGTTGTCATATCTAAGACTCCATTGCCAAATCCCAGGTCATGAAGATTTGCCCCTATCTTATCTTCTAGGAGTTTCATAATTTTAGTTCTTTTAGTTAGGTCTTTGATCCATTTTGAGTTGATTTTTGTATATGGTGTATATTTTGTATTATTCTGCATGTGGATATCAAATTTTCCCAAAACATTTTTTTAACTGTACTATTTTTGTAATATCTTGACTCTCAAGTTATTTCAACATAAAAGGCTAAAAACAAAATGGACACAACAGGAAGCTTATTGGCTCTGTAGGTGAAAAGTTCAGAAGTAAGATGGGCTTTAAGGTGTTAATAGAAATTCACAATACCCTCAGGCTTGTGACTTCATTTTCTGAGTTTCTCTCAGTTCTCTCCTTTACTTTGGGTTGGCTTTGTCCTTTGGCTGGCTTTTCTCATGGTAGTAAGTTGGATGCCAACACTCCCTCAGACTACATGCTTTCTTGTTCCCTTACAACCAGGAGAAGAAAGAAGGTGCTGTCTTTTTCTCCAACTAGAAAAAGAAAAAGGCTGAACTCTACTCTGATTGGGCCAACTTGGGTCATGTGCCCACTCCTAAACCTATCACTGTGCTCAGGGAAATGCTCTGCACTACTTACCTACCTATCAGTATGATAAAGGAATGAGATTGCCTGATTGGCTCAGATCAGTCAGGTTCCATACCTGGAGCTGGGATGGGACCAATTCCACCCAAATATAATTGCTACCACTCAGGTAAAAGTATAGTGTCCTTCTTGAAATTCATTCTTCCCTTGTATTGGGGATTGAATCATGTACCTCACAAAAGGTATTTTCAGGTCCCAATCCCTGATCCTGTGAGTATGAATTGATCTGTAAATAGGACCTTTGAAGATGTTATTAGTTAAGGTGTGTCCAAACTGAATGAAGGTGGGCCTTAATCCAATATGGCTTAAGTCCTTCTAAGCAAAGGAATTTGGACACAGAGAGAATCCAAGAATAGCACCCAGAAGCTGAAGTCAATGGAACCCAGAAGAGAAAGGAGAAGATGCTACCATGTGCATTGCCATGTGACAGAAAAGCCAAGGAACCCCAAAGACTGCCAGCCAGCTAGAAGATACTAACCTCTGGAACCATGAGCCAATAAATTCCTGTTGTTAAACCAACCTGTTGTATGGTATTTGTTTTAGCAGCCAGGAAACAAATATACCTTGGTTTCAGAAGCACCATTCTTCCTGGATATTTTCCATCCATGTGTCTTAAAGCATAGGACTTTGTTAGGTGGAGAAAGTGTAAAATGACATTCTAGGCAGAAGAAAGAGCCTCAACAAAGGCCCAGAGATGTGAAGGCATGGCATAATTTGGGGAACAATGAGAATTTTGATGTGGCAAAGCATAAGAGAAGAGTGGTAGTGGGGAAGCTAAAGACAATGGATAGGGCCAGTTCATGAAGATCCTTGATCACCACATCAAGGATCATGGGTGACAGACATTGAAGGTTTTTGATAAAGAACAGTACAGGAAGTAACTTGTCCTTAGAAAGATCTCTCTGACTCCATCATGAAGAAAGGACTGAAGAGGGCATGACTAGAGGCCATTCCAGTGGTCTTGTCAGAAGAAAATGAAGACCTGACCTAAGGTAGTATCCAGGAGAATAGAGAGAAGTGGGTGGATTTGGTAGATGCTGATGAGGTGGAATCAGTAGGACCTGATGCATTGTTTGGTTTTGTGAAGGGGTAGGGGAGAAGATGTGAGAGATGACTCCTGCTTCTGGCTTGAACATTTGATGCCAGAAGTGTTTGGATAAACACTTCTTTATCCAAAAAGGCAGGAATGCTCAAATGTGTCATATGCTTCTGATAAGTGAGATAAGATTTAGAAGTGTCCACGGGATTTAGTGACAAAAAATTCTAAGATATTGTGGGGACAAAGACCAAGTAAATTGCAGCAGAATAAATCCTAAAGGGGAGGTGAGGAATGATGAGGACAAGTGCACTTCCTTTCAAGCTCTGATATAAAAGGAGAAGAGAGAATAAGGCAGTGGATAAAGAGAGTCATGGAATCTATGATTTTGTTTTGTTTTTAATTTTTATTCTGGTAAAATATATACAACATAATTTCCCATTTTACCCACTTTCAAGGATACAATTCAGTGTTGTCAGTTACATTGGCAATGTTGTACTACCATCACCACCATCCATTACTGAAACTTTTCCATCACCCCAAACAGAATCTCTGTACCAATGAAGAATTAACTCCCCATTTCCCACACCTGCCCTGGCCCCTGGTAACCTGTAATCTAATTTCTGACTCTATGAATTTGAATATTCTAATTATTTCATATCAGAGAGTTCATACAATATTTGTCCTCTTGAGTCTGGCTTATTTCACTGAACATGATATCTTCAAGGTTCATCCATGTTGTAGTATGCATCAGAACTTCATTCTTTTTTACAACTGAATAATATTCCATTGTATGTATATACCACATTTTATTTCTCCATTCTTCTGTTGATGAACACTTGAGTTGCTTCCAACTTTTGGCTGTTGTGATTAATGCTGCTTTGAATATTGGTGTATAAGTGCAAATCCCTGCTTTCAGTTCTTTCAGGTATATTCCTAGAAGTAGGATTGCCAGGTCATATGGTAATTGTATACTTGGAATCTATTCTTAAAACAGAGGATGGGAGTTGATGTGGCTCAGTGGTTGAGCGCCAGCTTCCCACCAACAGAGGACAATGCATATTCTTTAAAAATGTCCAAAACACCTCTACATAGTAGCTGTATGGTAAGCCTGTACCCTTATCTGTACAATGGCTTATGGTAAAGGTTAAGTCTTCGTAATCTCCTAAAAATTTTGACATTATTTGCTTGTTTATTTTCTTTCTCTCCACTAAACTGTAAGTTCCATGAGGAACATTGCCAGTTCTTAGTGCACAGTGTGGTATGTTGTTAGTAAATATTTTTTAAACAAATGATGGATTTCAGACTCTGAGCACAGTGCATTGCAAAAGGTAAGCACTCAGTGAAGTTAGCTGGGCATGTGATCCTATGGGGGGTGGGGAGGGGGAGGAAGGGGCTGCAGAAGGAAGCCTCATACACTCAGCTTGCTGTTTTCCAGGCCCCGAGGAGGTACCCCCTGACCACCAACGTGAGAATACACGCATCCTCTGGAAGTGCCAGGAGTGAGATCTCTCGGGCAGAGTTGCCCCTTCCTGAACCCACGACTTCACTGCAATGAGGGACAGGCTACAGACCCCAAGCGCATCTTCTAGCACTGCTTCATGGTCCAGTGACTGCAAGTGACATTCCAGGCAGCCCTGAGGAGACACCTGTCCTCAACCCAGACCCACACAGACCAGCCCTGTAAACATCCAATAAATGTCTCTGTACTATCCTCTTCTAGAGTCTCTGTGGGTAAAAGGTGAAGGGTAGGGGATATCAGTGGGGCTTTAGAGCCTCATTTGGTAAATGAGGGCTTTTCCCAGAAAACCTGTCCAGGTCCTGCTGTGGACCCAGCTATACAGCTCTGCCTGGCCTGCTGTAGGCCAGAGGGAGTCAGACACAGTCTCAGGTCAATGACAACTCCATCCACGCAGTCAGAGATGGTAGAGAAGCCTGGGGCCTGTGGGGGCTCAAGGGAACTTCTCACCCAGCCTGTGCACCCAGAGCAGGTACATTTAAGAGCCCTTGGGAAGATGATCAGGACTCAGAAAGGGGTGACCCCTCCCTGTCTAGCAGTTCTGCCCCATTCCTGGAGTAGGCCTCTGCCCCTATCAAGCAATGGAACAAGAAGGTGTGCAGTATGCCCACGGCCTGGCCATGTTTAATATCATTCAATTTCTTAGGTGAATGAATGAATGAGTGAGTGAGAGAATGAAGGGTTACTGGACTGAGCACAGGCTCCAGAGTGTAGACTTGGCAACTTCCCATCCTTGTGTGGCCTTGATAAAGTCCCTTCGTCTCCCTGAGCCTCAGTTCCCTTGCTGGGTTACTGGGCTTGTTCAGGGAAGTGATGGATAAGAACTCCCTTTATAAATATGAAAGTATGACAAAGACTGAAAACGGGCTGTGGAGCCACATGCCTTGGTTCAGTCCCTGTCCCTGCCACCCTCATCTATATAAGAGAGGATAATAGTAGCATCAACCTCATAGAGTTTAGGGGAGGGTTAAATTACTTACGGCATGCAAAGCCCTTAGAATAGTGTTGGCAATGGCAGGCACTATGTAAGCATTGGCTATTATTACCGTGTTTTTTTAATATGTATTATTAAGTTGATAGCAAAGGACTCTCAGGGCAGGATGCCTGCTGCCACCCCGTTTTACCCGTCCTAACTTTGGCAATGGCTTTAGGCTTTGCCTCGGGAATGCAAGACGAGGTTCTGAGAGACTCAGTCACCACTGAAAAGCAGCTCTTGACATTTCTGACAGTGACGTGACCTGCTGCTGGAGTTGGCAACAGTGAAATGGTCACTCTTAGATATCTGTGCGTGGGACCTGAGAGAGCAAAGGGCAAATGATTGGGTGATAAGGGCGGTGAGTCACCCATGAAAGTGTCCTGGACTGATTGTAAGTCAAGGGACTCTGGTCTTGCTTCATTTGTTGTCATGTGGGGGAGCAGGGAGTGGAGACGTGGGGGGAGGAGTGTCTTTTTTTTCACCATTCTAAATCCAGCACCTTTTGTGTAGTCAGTGGGTATCTATTCTGTGCCTGGACCTGTACAGTTGCCAGCGGGCAGCAGAGGTGAATCAGACGCAGCTCCTGCCCTCAAGGGGCTCGTAAGCGGCAATGGGCCCAGTGGTGGTCCTTCACCCAGCTTGAGCAGGAAGAAGTGATGTCTAAGTTGAATCATCAAAGATGAGTCAAAACTTTCCAAGTGAGACAGGGTTGGAAGACATTACGGTCAGAGTACAATCCGTTCAAAGACAGAGAGAGCCTGGCACAGACCAGGCACTGCAAGTTTTTTGTGTGTGGGTGGGGTGGATGATAGGTGGGAGGCTTTTCACTGAGGCTCATTGTGACCTTGTCACAGTACAGGTACCCTCTCTGTCCTTGGAGTCCTTATCAGTAGAGTTCAATTTTTCCCTGAGCACATCCTGTGCCCGGCCTTCTGGGCAGTTACAAGGAAGAATGGGAAGTGCTCTTGCCTGTAGGTTGCTCCTAGTCTGAGAGGGAGAAGTAACCTCTAAAAAACTCCAGAGGCCATCAGTGGCCTAAGGCAGTGGTTCTCAAACTTTAGAAGGCATCAGTCTCACCTGATCGGGTTAAAACCTAAAACTGCCTGGTGGGCCCCACCCCCAGCATGCCTGATTCTGAAGTCCCGGGAATTTGCGTTTCTAACAAGTCCTGGGCGGTGCTGCTGTTCTGAAGCCATCCTTTGAGCAGCCTGGCTGGGAAGAACAAACACAGTCCCTGACTGAGGGTCAGAGGTTAGGTGGAGACCTGAGTAGGGCCCTGAAGAACTAGCAGGAGCCTGTGCGTAAGGGGTGGGGGTGAGGGGAGAAGAGAACCTGTGGGCAGCCTTCCCTGACCTACACATCCCAGGCCCCATAAAATTCCTCCCCACTCCCCAAGTTCAGCCTCTCTTGTTTGAATTCAATCCTCCCTCATAGCTGGCTCTTACCAGGCTTGGCTTGACTGGAGTCCTGGGTTAGAAACCAACTGCCCACTCGATACAATGGGAGTCCCCTCCCCCAGGGCAGCTGAGAGGGCAGGAAGCTGGGTGGGCTGACGCACAGACAGAAATAGTCTGAGCTCACCACTGCTCCAAAGCACACATCGACCGGCAATTATTTCTTGTAAATTGCTTTCCCGGTTATGTTCAGAACATGCGTGTGTGCCTGCCTGAGAACAAACAATCAGAGGGCACAGGGTGGGGGTGGCGGGCTGGTGTGTGTGCGTGCAGGGCTCCAGATGGAGGCAAGCCCGAGTCTAAATCTTCTGGTGAGAGTTAGAAAATTGCTGAATCTTGGAAATATTAGAATCTTCCAATCCCCTTTATAGCACTCCTGCCACGTAGTTTTCTAGCCTCTCCTCAAACACTCACATTTGTTCAACATTTGTTCATGCAACATTGATTGACAGTGATTCTCTGCCAAGATCTGGTCTAAATGAGGTCCCAGTCTTTGTCCTTGAGAAGCTGATGGCAATAGGAATCTACAAGAGGCCCCCAAACCAGCCATGGGATTCAGGGAAGACTTCCTGGAGGAAGTGATGACTGAATTAATTCTTGAAGGATCCACCGACAGATGAAAGAGGGTTTGTGTAGCAAGATGGGGAACAGCATTCAGTGCAGAGGAACAGCGCAGAGGTAAGAAAGCATATGGTGATTTTACACAACAATATTTAGTTTGCACACTGGAGTCATGGTGGGGAATGGTGAGAAATGAAGCTGGTGAGGGAGATGGGCCAAGTTCTGAAAACTTTGCCATATTAAGAGGCTTGGGCTTTATCCTGAGGGATAGGGAGGCACTTTAAGTGATAGCTTGCTGTCATGGTCTTTGTGATCCTGAAGTGAAATCTGTCACCCAGGAGCTCTGCCTCTGGGGCCAATTGAACACCTGCCCCTTTGGTTCCTGAAACCTCAGAAGTCTGGAGGATAGTGATGGCTCATGTGCCGGTAAGAATTGGCCCTGGACATCTCCTCTTATCAGGAGGAGGAGGCCATTCATTCCACTGCCTAGTTCGTGACACTGCTCTTCCTGGTCTATGCGCAGATAACTCAGGGACAGAGCGTGGGGCAGCTGAGATCTAGGCCACAGATCAGAGCCCAGGAGAGTCAAGTACCTCTCTCTGACCCCAAGTCCTCAATCTCATCTTACACCTGGAGGGCTCTCTCAGGGGTATGGCTGGCTCCCCACATGCCTTCTCCATATCTCGCAGGATCAGAGGCACTCAAAGTGGATTAATCATTCAGGAAGTATTGACTGAGGACCTACTGCGGGTCTAGCCTTGTGACAAGCCCTTTGGGTGATCTGAGAGAGGCAGAAGTTGCAGCACTGCCCTTGGGGACTTACTCACTAGAGAAGAGAAGTAGTTTTGACTCATGAAACACCAAGAGAGCAGTCAGAGTTTGTAAGCAAATGTCAAGCTATGGGGCAAGGGCCATAGAGATTCTAAGGCAGGAAAAAAAAATAGTCTGGAAGCCTTCATGGAGGAAATAGGGGTTGAATTTAGCCTTAATAGACCATGGTAATATTTGAAGGGTGCCAATGAGGTAGAGAAGTGTTCTATAAAGTCAATTTTATATATTAAAGAGATTGCAATTTTTGGCCCAGGGGTCTTGGACAAGTAGATTATTCACTGGCACTCCCCCCTAGCCATAGTCATTTAGTCATTCAACAAACACACACTTGTGTGCCAGGCCTTGTTCTGGGCTCTAGAGACAAAGAAATGAATCAATCATAATTCCTGCCCCCAGGAGGTAGGTAACAATATGGTATAGAAAGTTACAATATGGTATAGAAAGTGCTACGATTTCTTTATTCATTCATCAATTGAAAGATGGAACTGTCATATGATCCAGCAATCCTATTACTAGGAATATATTCAGAAGAACTGAAAGCAAGGACATGAGCTGATATTTGCACACTGATGGTCATAGCAGCATTATTCACCATTGCTAAAATATGGAAATAACCCAAGTGTCCATCAACCGATGAGTGGATAAAATGTGGTCTATACATACAATAGAATACTATTCAGCTGTAATAAGAAATGAAACCGATATGCATATAGCAACATGGATGAACCTTGAGGACATTATGTTGAGCGAAATGTCAGACACAAAAGGACAAATATTGTATGGTCTCTGTATTAGTCAGCCCAAAAGGGGTGCTGATACAAAGTACCAGAAATCTGTTGGCTTTTATAAAGGGTATTTATCTGGGGTAAAAGCTTATAGTTACAAGGCCCTAAAGAGTCCAACTCAAGGCTGCTTTCTCACCTAAGTCAGTTGCCGCATGTTGAAGCAAGATGGCAGGCAATCTCTTCCCGGTCTCTTGGTCCTTCTCAGCTGCTTGGCTGCTCTGTTCTTTTCGGCTGCAAACTATCAGACAAATGGCTCGTCTCTCTTCCAGGAGCTTCAGCTGTTTGAGCCTTCTCCTTTCTGTCACATGGCAGGACTGAAATGACCAAGTTCTCGCCTCTTCCGTAGCTTCTTCTGTGAGTGTCTGTTTATATCAGCCCAAAGGGGGCAGGGGCTCGACTGGAATTATACCTTAATGATGTAGCCCAACCAGAAGCCCTAAATTGATTTTATCAAGTAAACATAATCAGAGGCCCCTCACCAAATCTAATACAATCTAAGGGCATCACACCCAGAGGAACAGACCAGTTTACAAACATAATCCTTCTCTCTTTGTTTGGGATTCACAAAAATAATCTCAAACTACCACAGTCTCACTTAATATGAGCTAAAATGATGAGTAAACTCAACGGAGGTAAACTCTAGAGTATTGGTTACTAGGAAATAGAATGTGGGTTGAGAATGGGAGCTGATGCTTAATGTACGTAGAATTTTTTATAAGGTTTATTGTAAATGTGTGGAAATTAATAGAGTTGATGGTAACACATTATAGTGAGTATAACTAACTGCTGATTTATAAAGATGATTGTGGCTGAAAGGGGTAGTCTGTGGATATAAATGTCAATTGAAAGGAAGCTGGAGAATAATGTAGGGACTGTTAAACATAGTGATTTTGGTGGTAGATGAAGATTGTGGTTAATAGTATAAGAATGTTCTTCCTTTACAAAGTGTTAAGTATATGGTGATACATGGGAAAATACAACTAATGTAATTTATGGATTATAGTTAACAGTAATATTGTAATATTTTTGCAGCAATGGCAAACAAGAAATAGCAATTCTAAGGGACAACAATAGGGGGTATAAGGGGATATGGGATTTTTCCTTTTGGAGTAATGAAAACAATCTAAAATTGACTGAGGTGATGACAGCGCAACTCTGTGATGAATATGAGAGCCACTGGGTGTACGCTTTGAATGGGTTGTACAAAGCATGGGACTGTATAACACAATGAATCCTGTGGTGGAAGATGGACTGTGGTTAACAGAAAAAATATGAGAATATTCTCTCATGCATGATAACAAGTATGTAATACTAATACAGGGTGTCATTAACTGGGAGGGTTGGGGGAAAAATACACCAAATGTAAGATATTGGCTATAGTTAGTAGCAATGTTTTGACAATGCTCTTTCATAGTTTATAACTATTATTTCACAACAATGCAAGGTGGTGGTGGTGGGGTAATATATGGGAGCCCTGTAGGATGATATGCATATTTATTTTGTAAGTTTACAACTTATACTATACATTTATTGTTTATGGATGTTCATATATGAATGATAAACTTCAATTTTAAAAAGTTTTTTTTAAAAAAGAAAGATGGCTTATCATGAA
The DNA here is from genome assembly GCA_029593785.1 of Cabassous unicinctus. Taxonomy (NCBI): domain Eukaryota; kingdom Metazoa; phylum Chordata; class Mammalia; order Cingulata; family Chlamyphoridae; genus Cabassous; species Cabassous unicinctus. The sequence continues at coordinate 2,470 of JAQZBX010094520.1, read as the reverse complement.
AATAGTTTATGTTAACCTCAGACACAGTAAGGGCTGTAAGAACAAGAAGGAGAGACTGTTGTTTGGGCTCCAGTTGCCATGCTTTTTCCTTCACCCCATAGTGGTAGAGTTCTGCCATGTGAACAATCTTGGCTAATCTTCTAGAAGACACCATGTGGAGCAGAGACTAGCCTTCCTAGCTGTGGCCATCCTAGAGCAGCCAGCCCCTGGCTAATTCACCAACTGATTACAGATGCATGGTGAGTCCAGCCAAGGCTAGAAGAACCACCTAAATGAGCCAGCCCAAATTGCTGAAATGCAAAATTGCAAGCTGAATAAGTTGTGGTTGTTTTAAGCCTCGGAGTTTTGGCATGTTTTGTTATGCAGCCAAAGCTAATTGATACACCCATAATGGGGGGGGGTGCAATCAGGGTCCCAATGTAAGAAGTAAAAGAATGGCAATGGCAGGGAACACTTGACGAGGCCTGAGAATGTTCCCACTTAGAAACCATCCTTAATACCTCCATCTCCTCCCCACTACAATGTGAGCTCCATGTCTGTCTTGTCATGGTTGTACCTCCAATGCCTGGCACATAGTAGGTCCATAATAAATATTTGTTAAATAAAGGAAAGTCCTCTTGGTTAAAATTCCTCAATGGCCCTTCCCAAACTGGACCCTGCCTCTCATGACCCTCCTCTACTGCCTCCTCCCACCTCACCCTTATTATAGCCTGAAATGCACCCTAAATTCATCTACTATTTGTGGCCTCTCTGTCTCTGAATGTATTGTTCCCTCTCTCTGGAATACCCTTCACACACACATCTCACACCCACATTTTCTCTACCCGATGAATACCCATGCAGTTTTCAAGACCCAGCCTCAGTGTCACCTCCTCTGTGAAGCCTTCCCTGACACTCCCAGAGTTAATTCCCACTTTCTCTGGGCTCTGAGAGCACTTTTTTCATGTGTATTTACCCCATCATTTAATTCATTTATTGAGTCCCTTTTCTGAGCCAGACACTGATAGTTTGGTGATAGCTTGTTTGCCAAAACAGCTGCAACAATTCCTCCCATTCCTGTATGCTGCCTCTCTAACGCAATACAACTTTGCCACTCCTCCCATTAAGCAGTGGAATCTATTTTCCCATCCTTCATTTCTGGGCTTACCTTGTGACTTGCTCTGACAAATAGCAAATGGCAGAAGTAGCATTGTGCTATGCTTGAGTCTAGGCCTCAAGAGACCTTGCAGCGTCCTCTCTTACCCTTTTGGAATGTGGTGCCAGTAGGTGAAGAAGCCTAGGATAGTCTTGTGAAGATGAGACCATGTGAGCACACCTGAGGCCCCCAGGTGAGCTACCAGATGACCGTAACTGCATGAGCAACCCCAGGTGAGACCAGCAGAAGAGCCACCCAGTTAAGCCCAGCTCCAAGTGCCAACCCACAGAATCATGAACATATAAACAGTTGCGGTTTTAAGCCACTAAGTTTTGGGGTAGTTTGTTACACAGGAATACATTTCTGATTCAGTTCTTTTTATCTATTTTTTATATATCTATAACTTTAAATGTGCCTGTCTTCTTCATTTGTCTAGGAGCTTCTCCTTAGAGGAAAGAAACTGTCTCTTTGTGCTGAATGTCTTCTGTTTGCCACTCCAGATCCCGTCTCTTCCCTCTTTGACCCTGTTCCATACCTAGGAGGATGACCCATCAAGGAACTACCTTGCCCTCTGGATTCTGGTAGGGTTTGGCCAACTGGAGACCCAGCAGAACATATATTTCCTAGCTCCCTCCCTGAAAGTTCAACATGGATGGCTACATCTCTCAACCAAGGGCCACAGCTCCTGTCAGGCAGCCCTCTCCACAAAACTCTTTGTCTCTAGGTTCCAGTAATTGCTCCCTCCTCTACCCTTTCAGGCCTAAGGGTAGTAACCAGTGCCCTAATATTACTTGCCCTGGGGTATTGCTTTATTTCTTGTCCCTGTATTAAACTCCTCAAATTACCCAGTTTAGAACACCATCTATTTCCTCCTGAACCCTGAATGATACAATCTTACTCCAAATCTAGGCCCAGCTGCCACCTAGCACATGGTATATGTTCAATGAAGGTTGTCTGATATGGGAATGAAAATTCTAAGAGAAACTGCTGTTAGAATTACTAAACTTTGATCAGAGAGACTTTGGGTCTGGATCCTGGCTCTGTGCCTTCCTAGCTCTGTGGCCTCAGGCATATTTCTTCACTTCTCTGAGCCTCAGTTTTCACATCTGTTAAATTTGGATAATAAATACCTACGCTGCAGGATTGTTGCTGAAAGTGTAGATGATGTTTGTAAAATGCTTGGCTCACAGTAAATGGTAAATATGAATTTGATGAGGACGAGGGAAGATTTCATATCCCTTTTCCTGTTTGATTCTCACTACACCACTATGAAGGTCACTATACCCATCTCTCCCTCCCTCCCTCCCTCCCTTTCTTCTTTCTTTCTTTTTTTTT
>JAQZBX010094519.1:0-12026 GCA_029593785.1 Cabassous unicinctus | reverse complement strand
AAGGAAGGAAGGAAGGAAGGAAGGAAGGAAGGAAGGAAGGAAGGAAGGAAGGAAGAGAAAGAGAGAGAGAGAGAGAGAGAAAGAGAGAGAAAGAGAGAGAGAGAGAGGGAGGGAGGGAGGGAGGAAGGAAGAAAGAAAGGAAAAAGGCGTCCCAGACTTGCGCAGCCCGGAGAGGTGCAGGCCCCGGTGCTATGGAAAGACACACCAAAAAGATGATGACGCTCAATCAGATAGAATTTTTTAAAAAAGTAAGCCTGGGGCCAACCTAAAAATCAAAGGTTCATCATACCCTGCCCATTCATCCTTCTTCTCTATCCACAAGTTTCAGTGTATGGTACACTAGTAGTTCTAGAGAACCCCACTTCTTCTGATGCCAACTACAAAATTAGAGGGCACAGTCTCCACACAAGGCTGCCCTAAATGACACTCCTATTAGGCATAACATTCTAAGGACACAGATTGCATCCCTGAAAACAAGGGTAAAGGCCACAACTCCTCTGAACAAAGCCAAAGTCTTTACTACATAACTCCTACAAGCAGCGAATGAGACCGTCAGTTGCAAACACATTTTCTTCTTTTATAGTTTATATATTTTTTAAGAAAAGCAGTTTTATTCATATACCATACAATCCATCCAAAGTGTACAATCAATGACTTTCAGGATAATCACAGTTGTGCATTCAGCACCACAATCAGTTTTCCAACATTTTCATTGCTCAAACAAAAAATAAAAAACAAATAAAACCCCATACCCCTTATTCCCCCATATTATTGATTAAAATATTACTGTTAACTATAGTTCATAGTTTGCATTAGGTGTATTTTCCCCTTATACTATCCCATTATTGACACCTTGTAATAGTTACATACATTTATTCTAGTTCATGGAAGAACATTCTTATATTTGTACTATTAACCACATTTATCATCTACAACTGTGTTTACTATGTTATACAATCCCATGTTTCATCCTCTAACTTTCCTTCTAGTGACATACACAACCCTAAACTTCCCTTTTCAACCACAATCACACACATAATTCAGCACTATTAATTACACTCACAATAATGTGCTCCCATCACTTCTATCCATTTTCAAACATTATTATCAACCTTATTGAAAATTCCCTCATTCTATCCCCTGGTAACCTATATTCCAAGAGTTTGCTCATTATAATTAGTTCATATTACTGAGATCATACAATATTTGTCCTTTTGTGTCTGGCTTATTTCACTCAACATAATGTCTTCATGGTTCACCCATTTTGTTGCATGCATTAGGACTTCATTCTTTTTTACAGCTGAATAATATTCCATTGTATGCATATACTGCATTTTGATTATCCATTCATTAGTTGATGGACAGTTGGATTGTTGTCATCTTTTGGCAATTGTGAATAATGCCACTATGAACATCGGTGTGCAAATGTATAGTTTATGCTATTGGTGTACTTAGGAAAACTTTTCCAAACCCAAGGTCACTAAGAATTTTCCCCTATGTTTTATTTTAGAAGTTTAAACATTTTAATTCTTATATTTAGGATCCATTAGGAATTGGTTTTATGCATGGGATGAAGAGACGAGGTTCATTCTTTTGCATATGGCTACACAATCATTTTGCCACTATTTGCTAAGACGATTATCTCCTCCTGCTCCCATCCCCACGGCACCAGTTGAATTAGCTTGGCATCTCTGTTGAAAATAATTGACCATACGTGTGAGGGTCTGCTTCTGGAATTTCTCATCTGTTCCATCTTTGTGTCTGTCTTTTTCTTTCACATGTAGATATTTTCATTTGGCTCTTTTGTGTATCTTCCATGTTTCGCCTAATATGCTCGTGCTTTCTCTACTTTCTGGAACATATGGAGAATAGTTATAATAGCTGCTTTTATGTCATTGGCTACTAATTCTCTCATCTGTGTCATTTGTGGGTCTATTTTTTTTTATTGAGTTTTCTCCTCATTATATTCTTGCTTCTTGTCAAACTTAATAATTTTTCATTGGATGACAGACATAGACATTTGTGAAGTTTACATTCTTGAGTGCTGGATTTTTTTTTTCCTTTAAATTTTTTGAGCTTTATTCTGGGTCACAGTTATATCTTATTTATACCATTCTGTACTATTTGAATTTTATATTAACATGTATAGTTTCATTTTAAATATTTATTGAACACTTTGAATGTGCCAGGCACTGTGCAAAGAATACAACATTCATTCTTATTCTTACTGCTACTGTAATATGTGTTATTGCTTCATTTTTTTATTCTGTGGCATAGTTTGCACAGCTGGATAAATAACAAAAGACAATATTTGAACTAAAATTTATCCTATCCCTAGTGCTCTTAAAAACTGTTCCACCCTACCTCCTATACCCTCTCTCCCTATGTCTATCACTGGGAAAATGTCCTTATATTTATATTTTAAATTTAAAGAGTTAGAGAAAGAAAATGACCCTCAGAATGCTCATACTCTAAGAGAATTTATCACAACCCCATAATTACCACTACCATCACCCAAATACTTATAACCATTTATATATTTATTACTTTTTTCTTTTTTACACATTTAATTAGAGCAATTCCTATATCTCTGGATTGGAGCAATTAAGTGTACCACTGGATTTGCCATTAATGAGCAGTGAATGTTTTGTTCCTGTTGTCTTGCTGCACTAATATAAATCTTGCATGGTAAAAAAAAAGGGCATGTAATGACTGGGAGTAAGAACCCTTTGATTCTGGGCATACCACTTTTCAGATTTAGGCCTCAGTTTCCCATCTCCAACATAAGGGTGTTGAACTAGACAATTTCTAAACATCCAGTTCGGGGAAATTAAAGAACCCAGGGTATTATTGGGACACTCTTCTACTGCCTGATTTCCACAAACTGACTTAGGCTCCTTCCACTTGTTTTAGGTCCATAAGTCCATAAGTTTGGTCTCATTATTCTCTTTACATCAGAAATAAGATGAGAATCTTTCAGCTCCAAATTGCCCTTTGTGGTACAAAACAATAAATAAGCAGCCTTGAATATAAAGTTTGAACCAGAGAAAACATGGGTATGATAACATCCACCTTTCTAACCACCCCACTGCAATCTCATAAATCAGATTTTTTTTCCATACTCTGGTTATCTTGTAGACTGGTGAAAATGCTGTAAAACTGCCCCTACATTTTTAAGTAAGCATGATGGCCAGGTCATCTCTTCAGTCCTGAAATCTCCAACCAGCTGGAGACTTTGTTGAGTCATTCTAGATTTATTTTGGGTCAAGAGTGAAACAAATCATAACAGCATATGGCATTTAAGCAAATTGCTATGCAGACAATGGAGATAGCTTAGTTTCTAAGAAAATTTAGTGTAAGTTCTCCCTATATACATTTACCTTGGTGATAACTGTGCTCTTTTTGGGTCCTGGGCACAAATGTATGTTATTTTGTAACTTACTTTTTTTTCTGGGTTCAGAGGGCTGGATCCAAGATTCTGAGGGAAATGATTAAGGATATTATAATATGCCAAAAGGGTGGTTCTCCACTGCCACAGAAGCATGGACAGAGGGAATTCACAGTGACCTGAAAAGATTCAGATTAAGCCTCAGAAAGAAATTCCTGACCCCTAAAAATATCCTACGTTGGAATGCACAGGTAAAGACGGCAAAGAAATATTCTCCACTGGAAAGTTTTTAGCAGTTAAATACTGGTATTTAAAAGATAAGCATCGTCTACTGATAAAGAGGATCAGTTTTGGGGTCATGGTGGAGTCAGGCTGCCTGACTCAGATTCTGGCAACATTGTTCTCAAGGTATATGACAAGACTCAAAACATCTTTGTCTGCCTCTATTGAATAATAATACCAATGTCTTGGATTGCCATTATTAAAAATAAATGACATGATATATGTCAAGCACTTGACACATTGTAAGTGCCTCAATTAAGAGTAAAAATTATTAGGGTTCATCTATAGAGCTTCCTATGTGCAAGGAGATGTCCCATAGGACCTCTTGATCCAACTTCTGCCCAGTAGTGAGTGAATAAGTACTAGGCTGTAGCTGGCAAGAAAGATTTTGTGTAGAGAGATAGGAGAGATGCTGAACAGGATCTGAGGATGAGATTCTTTTTTCAACTGTTAATTATCAGAGATAAATGATGATAAACAGAATTGAATCATGTAACCAGCACTGTCATACACTATTGGTGGAGTGTATCTAGAAACAATTCTCTAAAAAGTAATTTGGCAATATGCACGTGTGTATATCCACACTCCAGAATACTCAAGAAATCTACTTCTGAGAATTTACCATTAAGAAATAAAAGTATTGTGTTCATTAAATAACTCAACAATTGTTAGTTGAATGCCTACTGTGTGTCAAGTACTATTCTAGGTGCTGAAGATACAGTGGTATATTAATTTCCTAGGGCTGTTGTAATAAATTACAACAATATGGGTGGCTTAAAGGAATAGATTAGCAGTCCAAAATCAAAGTGTCAGCAGAGCCATGCTCTAGGGAAGACTCCTGCCTTGCCTCTTCCTAGCTTCTGGTGGTTGCCAGCAATCTTTGGTGTTTCTAGGTTGGTAGCTGTGTCACTACAATCTCTGCTTCCATCATCACGTGGTCTTTTTCCCTCTGTCTGCCTCCAAATCTTCTTCTCATTATAAGGATACCAGACTTAGGAGCCACCCTAATCTGCTTTTACCTCATTTTAACTTGATTACATCTGCAAAGACCCTATTTTCAAATGGGAATTCAAACATATCTTTTAGGGGATCACAATTCCATCCACCTCAACAGACAAGTAAGAACAGGCAGTTTCTAGTCTCATGAGGCTTAGTCTAGCAGATAAATATGTATATACAAAGATGCTTATTATTCAGTGTTTTAATTTCCTGGTTGCTAAGTCAAATATCATGCATTGTGTTGGCTTAAACAATGGGAATTTTTTGGCTCACAGTTTTAAGGCTAGAAGATGTCCAAAATCAAGGTGATGCTTTCTCCCAGAAGACTGTGACATTCTGGGGCTTGCTGCCAGCAATCCTTGGTGGTAGGCTTTGTTGTCACATAACAATATATGTGGTAGCCTGCACAGGCTTCTTAGTTGCAATGACTTCCAGCTTCTGGCTTCTCCTTATCACTTTTCCTCTCTCTGTAACCTTCCCAATAAGGCCTTCAGTAATATGATTAAGACCTATCCTGATTAAGCTGAGCCACATATTAACTGAAGTAACCTCATTATAAAGTCTTATTTACAAGAGTTCCCACCCACAGGAATAGATAAGTTTAAGAACATGTTTTCCTGGGATACATAACTCCAAGATACCACATTAAATTTTCTCCGTTTTCCTTTTTCAAAGTAAAAGTGACATTTATTTTATTACAAATGTGATATTGTTCATACTCATTATAATTTTACTTTGATGGGATTGGACTATATCTGATGTTTTGAAAACTGTTTTTTTTCATACAACATTGGGCCATTTAAACCTTTCATCTTAAAGAATAGGGATATACATCAATGCCACCATAAATTTACTTTCTTCTCTTATCTAATCATTCCTTTCAATAAATTTGTGCAAGTGGAATTGCTGGGTAGAGTGTGTGAACATTTAAAATATTCAGATAGTTTGTCAAATATTCACCAGAAAATTTGAATCAATCTACACTTCCACCAATAGCATGCCTGTCATTACACATCTTCACCAACACTTAGTAACTTCAGTTATTCTAATATTTACTAAGTTAGTTGTGGTTTTCCAAGCAGGTTCAGTGAAAGGCTAACTAATATTGTTTGTAAGTAACTCAAGAGAAATCTCCAAGGAGAGAAGACGACCAGTTGGGGAATATACAATCTAGCTTTCTTTCTTTCTTAACGTTGGAGTGACAGTAGATTGACATAAAGTGATATCATGTCGTTGTTTTTATTTGCTCTCTTTTGATTACTTGTGAGGTTGAAGGTTTATGGTAGTGAAAAAAATAGGAAATCATCTAAATACCTAATGATGAGGAAACAAGTAATTTATTGCACATTCATATGATGGAAGAGCACATAGGCATAATGGCTTCAAAGAATATTAATGACATGGAAGAATGCTTTTAAATATGGCCAAGTGATGAAAGAGGATCTAAAACTATATTTATGTCTACTAGATAAAATTATCTATTGCTCCCAATGCAATACATATACAAACACACATACACTCACACACATGCAAGTACATAAAATCAGACAAACAAAAAGGAGAGAAGGAAATACACCACATTTCAAAAATGGTTATCTCTGGGTGTGATTTTTAAATTTGTCTTCTGTATATATTTCTCTAGTTTCTCAATTATTTATTATAAGAAGTACTTGCTTTATATAGAACTTTTTTTCAAAAACATTGTTTTTTTAAAGAAGAAGGTGGAAAAGAAAGTTGAAGGTGAAAATGAGGACCAAGGCAAGAATTTGACTTACCAACAGATGCTGCACCCAGTCCCTAAATACAATCCCACTCTTGGCCAAGACCCAGGCATAGATGGCCCTAGCTGGTCTTGTCTTTGAATTAGTGTCGATCTATAGTGACTCATATTGAGGTTATATCTTCATAGCTGTTTTCCATACTATATTATCCACTCTTCAAGGGCAAAGCCTGTGTCTTGCTTACCCGAATGTCCCCTATACCCTAGTATAGTTCATGCTACAAATCCAGTCCATATGAATGCTTTTTTTAAATTGTAGCAAAAGAATTATGAGGCCATTAGGTCATCCACATCAAGATCTCCCTCTACCTCCAGAGACCAGGTTGTTCACTGGCGTGGACCCAGAGATTCTTCCTTCACTTAAAAACCCAAAGGTCACTTATGAGACAAAAAAATAGGCCTTATCACACTTGATTCCTCCTGATTAGGGTGGACTTGGGGCTAGACTAGAACTCTAGGGCCCACTCACAGTACAGATAGAAGAGAAGACGCAGACTTAGGTTAAACTGAATGAGATATCATGGAGTACCCGTCTTGGCCCTTTATTTCCTGTTGCCTCTTCTTTTACCACAGTACAATAGACACATTTTTGGTGGCTTAGAAGAAGCCACCAAACAGGAATGAAAAAAAAAAAAAAATCCCCATAGAAGGAAAAGAAATATAGTGATCTTGAGTGCTGAAACAATAATTATTTTGAGAAAATGTAGCTAATGTAAGATAAGAGAAAATGTCTGTGAGGATCTTCAGATGATACAAAGGTTGGGAACAGAACAATCTAGAGTCTCGGATACATTAGGTCATCAAAGAGTATTTTTCACAAGAGTTAACCTGAACATTTCCAAGGCCTCAATCAATCAGTTCTGACTAAAAGCCTTGATTCCAGGCTTTGAAGTAAAGAGAAGAGTGCTTTGTTGCCACAAAGAAATACACACAAGGCTTCTGTCTTAGAGACCAAGATCAATTACAATAACCAGTTTGACATATCACTTGCATCAAATCTGCATGACTCTGTGCCCTCTGTACTCTGACACTAGATAAAGCTCTTAATCTTACTCAAATTGAGTTCTGTAAAAAAATTACAAAAACAGGCTCTCCCTACCCCTTAGGTACAAACCCTGTCAGCAACACCACTGCAGCAAAGAATCTTGTTTTAATAAAGGAGAGGATGATAAGTCTGTTTATATTTTTTCCTAAGACATTTAGATCTTGCCCACAGATGGTCATCTAGTATTCATTCATCCATCCACCATTCATTTATTCATTTATCCAACAAACATCTATTAAGCACCTATGTATCAAGCATTTGGGGTGATACAAATATAAGTAAGACATGGATCCTGTACTCAGAGAGCTTATTGTCAATATGTTTGCCAAATAATAATGCTACGTTTGACTGACATCATAAGTTATGAAGCAGATTAGTGGCTAAAATTAGTGTTTTGCTATCAATTTTATTCCAGAAGAGTCCCAAAAAGGATCTCTGACAATCTACTCTGAGTTCACATTTCTACTGGATTTTCTGGACTTGCCAGAACTCTAAACAAATTTCCTTATATCATGGATGAATGATCTGAGACACAGAGGGGTTCAGTGACATACCCAAGGACACATCACAAGTTAGTAATAGAATCAATACTTGAACTCAGGTCTCTCCTGACTTGTTTCCCCTTGGGATTTTACACCCCATTTCCAGAGATGGTACATGGCTGTTGCTTTACAGTGACCTCTTTGTAATGCAGGTTCTGCTTCTGTTCAGTCACTAGATCAACATTCTCTCACTGCCTGAGATCCCACATGTATCTGTTTTCTATTGCTGTGAAACACATTACCCCAAACTTAGCACCTTAGCATCTTAAAAACACATTTAATACTTCACAGACTATGTGTTGGGAGTCCAGGTGTGGCTTAGCTGAGTTGTCTGCTTCAGGGTCTCTCACATGGCCGCAGTCAAGGTGTCACCCAGAGCAGGGATCTGGGGAAGGACATGCTAATGTACATGGCTGTTGGCAAGATTCAGTTTGTTGAAGGCTATTGGACTGAGGACCTCAGTTCTTCACTGGCTGTTGACTAGGAGGACTCCTCAGTTCCTTTGCACATGGTGCTCTCTAACATCGCAGCTTACTTCATCAAAGCTGGCAAGAAAAAGAAGTCTGTTAGCAAGATGGAAGTCAGAATCTTTTCTGACCTAATCACAGAAGTGACATCCCATCTCTTTTGCCATATTATATTAGTTAGGAACAAGCCACTAGTTTCAACCCATATTTGAGTGGAGGGGACTACACAAGGGCGTGGATACCAGGAAGCAGGGATCATTGGAGCCACTTTAGCAGCTGGCTACAATGCTATCATTGTCAGTCTCTGGACGCTTGCTTGAATGGCATCTGTGTGGTCCCTACCCCCAAGATAACTGACAGGCAGAGCAGGAGGTGGGAGATGGGAAAGAGATCCCTAGTGTTATAGCATTTTCCTTCCTCATTCTCACTGTCTTGCTGGGAAAGGTGGCCAAGTTGTCCTTAAAGTGGCAAGAAGCTGTGGCCCTAGCCTTCCCTTATAGCAGAGAGTACAATCCATTCTTCTGGACTTAATGAAAACTGGATCTTCAGGCACACTTCCAATATCTGGGAACCTATTCATAACCATGTTTTAAGTGGGAAGAAAACTTGCTTCTCCTTGGCACATTGCTTTAGCCTAGGCAACAGTCTTAGCCTCCCACTAGTATGGGAAGCCTTCCAGTACCCTCATTTGTGTGGTCACTTCTGTTTCCTCTTCTATGTTAGTTCATAAGGTTTACATAAGCACTATGACATTCTAGAGTCCTTGATTGTTCACTAATTCTTCCATTCAGCTTTTCATTCATTTAGCAAACATTTCTTAAACTCAATATTATTAAGTGTTAGATATTGTGTTAAAGACATATAAGTGCTATAGATGTATATTGTACTAAAAGATAAAAAGATTGATAAAACACAGGCAGTTCATTCAGTTGAACGTTCAACAATTTTTGAACATCTGCTATGTTCTTTAAAGCATCTTTTTTTAAAAAGTTTTTTTAAATATGTATATATATTTTAAAAGGTGCTTAGATTACATAAATGTTACACAAAAATTACAGGGATTTCCATGTTCTCCACATCCCACACCTCTCACAACATATTCAAGATAAGATACACTTATAATTCAACAATAAAAAGATAACCCAATTAAAAAATGGGAAAAGATTTGAATAGATATTTCACCAAAGAAGTTAAAGGAATGGCCAATAAGCACATGAAAATATGTTCAACATCATTAGTAATTAAAGAAATGCAAGTCAAAACCACATGCAACACCACTTCACACCAATAGAATGGCTATTTTTTAAAAAGGTTAATAACAATTGGAGGATATGGAGAAACAATGATGTGGAGAAACTGTAACGCTCATAAATTGCTGGTGGAAGTGCAGCTACTTTGGAAAACAGTTTGGCAGTTTCTTAAAAAGTTAAACATAGATTTTCTATATGACCCAGCAATTCTACTCCTAGTTATCAACCCAAGAGAAATGAAAATTTATGTCCTCACAAAGATTTATGTGAGAATAGTCATACTAGTTTTATTCATAGTAGTCCAAAATGTAGAAATACTACAAATATCCATCAACAAGTGAATTAATAAACAAAATGTGGAATATCCATGAAGTGGAATACTATATGGCACTTAAAATAAACGAAGTAGTAATATATGCTACAATACAGATGAAACTCAAAAATATATTACACTAAGTGACAGAAGCCAAACACAAAAGTCCACATATGTCCAGAGAATGCAAATCTATAAAATCAGGAAGTCAATTAGGGAGTGCGTAGAGCTGAGGGATAGAAATGTGGAGTAACTGCTAATAGGCATGAAAGAGCCTTTGGCAGTGATGGAAATGTTCTGAAAGAGAATTGTTCTAATGGTTGTGAAAGTCTGTAAATGCATTAAATATTATTGAAATGTATTGAAATATTATTTTATGCAATGTAAATTGCACCTCAGTAAAGCTGGGTTTAAAAATAGTTTCAAGATGGTGGAGTATGATGTTTCAGCACATTGTTTCTTCACGGAAGCTTTGAGCAACTAGCAAGAACTGGCAGAAATATCTTTATCAAAGCTATAGAAAAACAGTTAAAGGACTGCAGAACATGGCAAGTGCCAAATCAAGAAAAAGGATATTTAAAAGTGGTAGGATGAGAAGACTGTGGGAAGATGGTGGAGTGGAGAGCACCAGAAATCAGTCACTCCACTAGAACAACTTGTAAACAGGCAGGAACTGTCTGAATCAACTATTCTGACACTCCAGAATCCTTAAATGTGCAGCATCTGAGGAAGAGTGAGAGGAAGAGGTTGGTAAATTGTGAAAAATACTGGTGAATTTCACTCTCCCTGCAGAAACCACCATCTCCCATTCCTCAGCTTCATGGCAGACAAGAGTGAGGACCTCATCCCAGCTCCTGGTACAGCTTGCTGGCTCCAAGATGGGATCTAAAGACCTATGCCCCCAAATCTAGGGGTCTGTGGTCTGATTGCTGATTATAGCTTTGTATCAGACTGCTTCAGGCCTGGCTTGGAGGGTGGTCATTGTTCCAGCCATCCTCAGGCAAAAGTGGCAAAGGAGTCTTAAAGATAGTAGCTTCCTCAATACTACAAAAAACAGTTAAAGGGTGGGATTTACTGGGCAGGTACCAAATCAAGGAAACAGCTTTGAAGAGCCATTGGAGAAGCCCTTGTTACCCTTGCTGGCCTCTCCCTCCCCCCCTCCCCAAGGCAGTGTGGAGCCAGCTGTCACTCCATTTGTGGGTCCCTGACCTCCATTCAACTGGGAAAAATTGTCCTAGAAAACAATTCTCCACAATCCCTCACCTTAATTTGCCCTTCAGGCAAAAAGCAGCTTGGGACAGCTAAAATAGTATAAGAAACAATTAAGTCAGGCAGCCTGGGGCAAAGGCTTATCTGCTTTAAGTTTTGTGATGGAGCACCCAGGACCAGGAGAAGATCTGTTTCCTAAGGACTAGAGGGGGCATTCAAATTCTTGTAAATAGGGAAGTGTCTAAGATCTCTAACAAGCAGGAGCCCAGGAAAAGACACAGCCTCAGAAAAGATAGAGAGGACCCCACACTTTGCATTCATCTTGGGCTGACCTTCTTAATAGGAGGGCTGAGCTCTGAAAGAGAGCACCAGTCAATGCAAAGCCAATTTGCAAAGACCCTGAAAGTTGTTTTATGCATTGGCTTGTTTGGTTTTGTTAGCTCCTAGCATTCAGGAAAATCTCTGTCATATCACTAGCTGGATACAAACTCGAGAAACAGCTCAGGCACTAAATCCCAGAGTTAACATGTTAAAATATTAAAATGCACAGTATGCAAAAAAAAAAATTACAAGATAAACAAAGAAACAGGAAATGATAACCCATCCAATGTAAAAGGATAAAAATCCAGAAAGCATCTGTGAAGAAGACAAGACTGTGGCCATACCAAACAAAGACTTAAAAAAAAAAAAAAAGATAATCTCCAATATGCTCAAGGAGATGAAGGAAAATTCAGAGAACAAATGAAATAAT
>JAQZBX010094518.1:0-12020 GCA_029593785.1 Cabassous unicinctus | reverse complement strand
TTAAAGATTTATTTATTTTTATTTTTTATTTATTTATCCCCCCCTTGCTGCTTGTGCTGCTGTGTCCATTCGCTGCGTGTCTTCTCTGTGTCTGCTTATCTCCCCCTTGCTGTGAGGTCTTGCCGCATCAGCCCACGGTGCCGTGCAAGCCGGCCTGCCCTCACAAGGAGGCGCCGGGAAGCGAACCTGGGGCCTCTCATATGGTAAACGGGTGCGCTATCCATTGCGCCACAGCCGCCTCCTGCCGTGAGGTTGCTGCATCAGCCCACCGCACCGCTCAGGCCGGCGTGCCCTCACAAGGAGGCCTCGGGACGCGAACCCGGGCCTCCCATATGGTAAACGGGGGCTCTATCCACTGAGCCACACCCGCTTCCACCTGAGGTTCTTTCTTGAATCCTCTCCTGGGGGTGTGGTAGCTCTGATTGCATTAGGTTCCCTTGACGAGCTCGCTTGGTTAGATCGTCTCAGGGTGTTTGACTGGACCACAGCAGGGAGGCCTGAGGCAGGGTGGGTCTCCACCCTCTTGCTGGGTCTTATATAAGTTGAGAACACAGAGAAAAAGGAGACACACAGAAAAAGAAAACTGTTGTTTTGATCCTGCCATGTGAGAGAAAGGAGAAAATAGAGGACTCCAGGTTCACCAACAACGGCAGAAAGGCAGAGAAGCCCGAGAGGCGGGGAGAGGGCCCGGGGTCTGCAATCAGCAGAGCACAGAGGCCTGGAAAGAGGCCCCGAGGGGCTTGGCCCACAGAGCAGCTCAAGGCTGGGGGGACGAGTCATATGCCTGACCGCCACGTGGCAGGACCACAGGATCACCAGCAGCTGACTTTGGTGGGAAAGCACCTCTAATGGTGCCGTGATTTGGGTATTTCACAGCCCCAGAACTGTAAGCTTTAACCCCAAATAAAATCCCCATTATAAAAGCCAGCCTATTTCTGAGACAGCAGCCCTGTGGCAAACCAAGACAGGTGGGAAAGGAAGCCGGGGGCTCTGCACAGACCCCTGCCTCAAACGCCATCCGCCGTGACGATGACACGATCCCCCTGGCCTTCAGCTGCCTGAGCTTCCCCGTGGGCGTCGTGGGAGGTAATGGGGGATCCATGCAAAGCCTGTGCCCCGTGCCTGCCGCGGGCAAGGGCTCAGTGCTCTCAGACGCGGAAGCCTGCCCCTCGCTGAGCCCTCAGCAGGTCCCGGCTGGTCGCTGCCCTGCCACCATCTTTACAGGGTCAAGTCCAAACCCTCGTCTGATTTTCAAGGCCCTGCCCGCTCTGGCCCCAGCCTCTTCCCACGAGCGCACCAGTCAGTTAGATTCCTGCTGCACCCCTCCAGCACGACTCCCTCTTAGTTTACCCAATTCCATCTGCAACAACGCTATTCCCAAATAAGGCTCGGAGATGCCGGAGGGTAGGACTTCAGTGTATCCTTCTGGGGGACACAATTTAACCCATAATAACTGGTTGTAAAATCGAGGAGGATGTGACTGAGCCCCCTAGTAAGAACGTGGTACTTCAGGAGACCACGCAGCACGTCTTCCGACATGCCCCCCAGACCAACCACGTGCGCCCCATATCCTCACCTTACGTGTGAGCAAACAGGCTGGAAGGCAGCAGATTTAGAACTCGAGTCCAGAGGTTTTCCAAATGCACCAGTCAGCTCTAATTCGGCATGCTTTTGTTGAAATTCTGTTAAAGTGCTTAACGTCTGTGACCTTGGGTAGATTGCTGGCTCCTCTGGGACTGACACTATATATCAGATTCTTTTTCCATCGTCTCATCCAGTGATGTATATCAATTACATGTGTGTGTGTGTGTGTTCACACCCACTACATGCCAGAGTCCAGACACTATACTCCATTCAATCAACGAGTGCTGAAAGAACAGCTGAAGGAAGGTGGATGCCCATGAGATGAGCTAAGTCTACCCAGCTTACCACGGGCCAAGCACTGTTATGAGAGCTGTGCACGCTAATTCATTGGACTGTCCCGGCTCCCTGTGCAGGAGATGCTACTTCCATCTCCATCTTACACAGGAGACTGGAGCACAGAGTAGTCAAGACTCTTGCGCCACGTCCTGAGCCATAAGTGGCACTTGTCTCCAGAGCCCAGATCTCAGCAACTGCTCGACACGGGTGTGGTGACTGAGTGAAGTCCACACACGTGGAAGAAGGAGTGGGGGAGGGAGGAAGTGTAACTAGATAACCGGGAAATGGGTGAATAATCAGAGTGTACGAATGAATAGCTCAGGGTATGTACTGACGGATCAATGGCTTTTAAAAGGATTTTTAGTTTATATATTTATCACCCCCCACCCCCGCTGTGTTGCGCTCACTGTCTGCTCTCTCTGCCCATTCGCTGTGTCTTCTCTGTGTCTGCTCGTCTTCTCTTTAGGAGGCACCGGGAACAGAACCCGAGCCCTCATGTGGTAGGCGGGAGCTCAATCGCTTGAGCCACAGCCACTTCCCTCAGTGGCTTTTGAATGGATGGATGGAGGAGGGAATGGAGGTTCAGCTGTGCTATGGGGTGGGTTGTGCCCCCCCAAAAGACATGTTCACAGCCTAACTCCCGGTCCTTTGCTGTGGCCCTATGTGGAACAGGAAGATGCTATTAGTTCAGTGGAGCCAGACTGGATTAGGGTGGGCGCTAACCCACCGGGACCAGTGACTTATAAGACAGTGGGCAGGAGGCAGGGACCACACGTGCTTCCTGCCGATCGCCGGGACCTCGCAGATGTCGGAGGGCATGTGGGGCTTCTAGCGTCCAGAAGTGAGAGGCAACACGTTTCTGAGGTTTGTGGTGCTTTGTTTCAGCCGCCCACCCTAGGGGGCGCAACGAGCTGCACGAATGGATGTCTAGACGGAAAGCTGGGTGTGTGACTGGATGCGTGCATGGATGACCAATGGGAGAGTGAAGAGATGGGTGCGCGGACACATCAACCGAGAGGCAGCAATGAGCAAATGCGCACGAATTGATGGATGGGTGGACGGGCAGAAAAATAGATGCTGATAAGGGCGCTCAGTCGTAGTGCTGCTTGGCCAGCCCTCCTTGTGCCTCTTCTCCTGGCAGCTCAGGAGGAGAATTCCACACGAGTGTCCCAGACCAACAACACCCCTGAAACACCGGTGCTCCACCACAGCCAGCTGTGGCCGGGACAGGCAGCCGGGTTTCTGCCCAGATACAGGCGGCAGAAGTGGGCGTGGCTTTAAACTCAACAGATACATTTAAAAACTTAAATATTTCACGTAAAATCTGAATTTTCAGCTTATCCTGAAAACCCAGAAGATCTGGCAATGCTGGGTCCGCGTGCCCACTTGGAAAGCGGCTTGAGTTGAGGGGAGGTGCCCATTTAGACGGAGCATGTGATTTCGAGGCTCTTTGAGTCAGCATTGTGCTTGCTTTGTTAATTTCCCTTGGACAGACCCAGTCCACTCATTTCCATAACCACCCTGTCCCCTGTAGGTGTCTGAGTCTGCAAATCCTGATTTAGACAACGTTGAGCTTTTAGGACAATGGGGTTTTCCTCATTCCTGACTCCCGCCGCTTTCCTCACCTCTTCCCCACACTTCAGCCCTTGGAGAGAATCCCGCAAGCGCGCCTGTGTTTCCCCTTTCGTCTACGGGGGAAGCTGCACCACCGCTGTACCGAGGTCGGGAGGAGCAAGGGTGCGCCTCGGCGTGCAGCTGTGATGTGGGCAAAATGGCGGCCACGTCACATGGCAGGTGAGTCCGCTCTGCAGGAGGTGCTGATGGGGCAGGCCCCATGTTGGCATGTGGGAGGGCTTATCCACGATGGCGGGAGTCGGGGGTAGGTGGCATGGGGGCCAAGAAAGCTTTTTAGGGTGTGTCAGGACAAAGCTGGGGGCTTGGACCTAGAAGACTTCCCCTCAGCTCAGAAAATTCATTCCTTCATTCATTTCAAAAATACTGATCAAATACCAGTTGTATGCCAGCCTCAGGGTGACGACAAGACAGAATCCCTTATCTCGTGGGGCTCACAGAGTGATGGATAATAAACACAATGCTGATTTAATGACATAATATAATCTGTTCACTCATTTGTTTCATCAGCGAATATCCTCGAATCCCCATGTTGGTGACGGACAAGAGCCCCACTCACAGATCTGGCTGAGAACCGGGAGAGCCAATAAACAAAAAAAGCAAGCAAACACGGTAATACTAGAGAGCCGTAAGTGGCGATAAATGAGGGTGATGAGCTGGGAAATAAATGGCTTGGGCCCGGAAAGGCAGCTCTGGGGAACTGGCATTTGAGCTGGGGCTCAACTGGCGAGATGGTTCCCACTGTCGGTGGTCTAGGGACCCACCCAGGCAGAGGGCGCCGCTAAGGCACAGGACCCAGGGTGCGCTGTGCTTGGCGAGTCTCAGGAGCAGAGCGGGGCGGGGGACCGTGGCTGGCGGCTAGACAGGATCTGGGGGACAGAAGACCTTTCCGTCATGCTGAGGAGTCTACGTGCAGTGGGCAGCGGCTGGAGCTTAAGTCTCCTCTGTGGACAGTGGGTCAGGGGCCAGGAACGGAGGGCCGGGGTGGTGGCACGGTGACGCTAGGCAATACACTAATAAGTTCACATTTATTTAATCCCCACGACTTCCCTAGGAGTTTCCCATTCAGAGATGGGAAGTTGAGGCTCAAAGAGCGAGTTTTTATTAAATGGCTGAGCCGGGACTCAAACCCAAGTTTAGTGGTGTGCTGGAGCCGGTTCCTGCTGGCTTACGAGAGCTGCTTGTTAAATAGGAAGGCGTTTCTTGTGAACTGGTTGCTAAACTGTTGGTATATTGAAGTCAGCCATGGTGGGAAATGGCGGAAACTGGCAAACACTACAAATCTGGGCTTTTTTTTCACGCGCTGGTTTAAGGGCCCACCACTGCTTCTGTCTCCAAATCCTGAGCTTGTAGCAGCACACTGCTCCACCCGCACAGTTCCCACGGCTCCCTGTCCACCAGACTGCGAGCTCTGCAAGGACGGAAGGCGGGCTTCCCTCAGCCCCTTGTTCCCTCCCCGCAGACCCCTCGCCGGGGGCTCCGGGAAGCGCCGGCACCAGGAGCGCGCCCACAAGGGGGCGCTCTGCCCTGGGCGGTGCTCGCGGTCTCGGGGACTCGAAGCCTTTGCGCGTAAACCGCGTAAATGAAAGCAGCAGCTGCGGTGGAACCGCTGTAGGAATGTGCCGGGTGCCCCGTGTGAACCAGGCGCCGCGTCGCGCAGCGTGGACTCTGCCACTCTGCGAAGCGCTTCTCAACCGGTAACTCACTGAACGCGCAGGACAGCTCTGAACAGCGGTTCTATTCCTATCCCTGTTTCCAGGTCAGGAAGTGGAGGGAAAGAAGGTTAATAAATTGCCCGTTGTAATCTAAGCAACTTTTAAAATATTAAAAAATAATAATAATAAATAAAAATGATGAAAGAATTAAAAAAACAAACAAAAAAAATAAGCAAGCCTCAATCCTAGCATGTGTCCCAACTTAGGAATACATCCTGAATAACTTAAGGCTGTCCTGGAAATATCATTATAGCAGTTCACTGGTATGTCTAACAATAATGCTAAAATAATCACAATTTCTGAATACTAAAAATTCTTTATTAAATTTTGGGGATATAAATTCCTCGCTTCTTAATCATCTGTTTAGATTTTGATGAGGTCCTATTACAATTATACTATATCAATCAATCAATCAAGCGCCTGTGGTAGCACAGCTGTTGGTGGTGGAGCCTGTTAGCTCTCATCCACGAGACCACACTTTTCCCACTTCATCTTCAGAGCCACCCTATGAAGTATATATCGCTATTCCCCAAATAACACTAGCTTATACTTAGTGAGCACATACTATGTGCCAGGCCTCGTGCTGAGCTGTGTTCTATCCATTCCTCAAGAAAACCTGTCAGGTAGTGATTATTTTGTTTTTCCCATTTTATAGAAGGGCAGACCTTCACCCAGACAGGTGAACATCTTCCCAAGCTCACGTGGCTAGTCAGTGGCAGAGTGTGGATTTGAACTCAGCTAGATTCCAGAGCGTAATCCCCAGCTCTCACAGGACCAGATGCTTTCCCTTGCACCCTAGTGACACTGACTCCATTTACATGTCTCCTCTGTCTAGTAGGGCCCCTTCCAGAGACATTTTTCATCTTGGCACAATTATGATGGTTACAAACTGTATTGGTCAGCTATTGCTGTGTAACAAACCACCCCAAATTCAGTGGCTTAAAAGAATAAACATTCAATGTTGTTCATGAGTCTGTGGCCAGCCAGTTGTTCTAGTCACCTTGGCTGGGCTCACACACAGCGTGCGGGTCAGCTGGCTGCAGGCAGGGCTAGGATGGCCTTGGCTGTAAACTGGTCCATCCTCCACATGGTCTCTGAGCATTTCCAAATGGCGATGGCAGAGTTTCAAGGGAGAACGAGAGAGAGAGTGAGAGTGAGAGGCGTTCAAAGTCTCTTGAGCAGAAACAGATGTGGCTCAAGTGGTTGAGCTCTCGCCTCCCACATGGGAGGTCCCAGTTTCGGTTCCTGATGCCTCCTGAAAAAACAAACAAAAAACCCAAAACAACAAGCAAAGCAAATGAGAAAATCAACTCAGGGAAGCCGATGTGGCTCAGTGGTTGAGTGCTGGCTTCCCACATACGAGGTCCTGGGTTCAAGTTCAATCCCCAGCCCCTAGTACCTCAAAAACAAAACAAAACAACAACAACAACAAAACCCACAAAGTCTCTTGAGGCCTAGGCTGGGAACTGGGACAATTGTCATTTCCACCCTATTTTATTGGCCAAAGCAAGTTGCAAAACCAGCCCAGATTCCAGAGGTGTGGGAAAAGTCACATGGTTTAGAGACAGGGACGGGTGGAGAATCAGGGCATCAGGGCAATCACTCTTCTACAAGACTCTTCATTTGTTCAAAAATGATTTATGAGCACCTCCTGTGGCCAGATACTGTGGAAATAAATAGCAATGAGCCAAAACAGACAAGGTCCTTGTCCAACATGGAGAGAAGAGGACGACAGAAAATAAATGATAAACAGATGCCTAAGTAAGATAAGTTTGATTAAAAAACACTAGGGGGAAGCGGGTGTGGCTCAGTGGATAGAGCCCCCGTTTACCATATGGGAGGCCCCGGGTTCGCTTCCCGGCGGGCAGGCCGGCTCGCGCGGCACCGTGGGCTGATGCGGCAAGACCTCACAGCAAGGGGGAGATAAGCAGACACAGAGAAGACACGCAGCGAATGGACACAGCAGCACAAGCAGCAAGGGGGGGGATAATTAAAATAAAATAAATAAATCTTAAAAAAAAAACAAAAAAAAACCCCACTAAAGCAGGGGAGTGGGTGTAGCTCAGTGGTTGAGCGCCTGCCTACCATGTATGAGGTCCTGGGCTCAATCCCCGGAGCCTCCTAAAAAAAACACAATAAAGCAGAGTTATAAGATAAAGACGGTATATTTGGGAAGAGCCACTGGAGACCAGGCAGTCAGGGAAGCTCCCTCTGAGCTGAGATTTGGGGAAACAGCTGGGCAGGGGGCCACGGCCATGAGGAGGCAGCAAGCTTGACATTGAAGACAAAGATCCCCACAGCTGGAGCAGGGGGAGCCCCGAAGGAGATGATGTCACAGGGCACGTGGGCTAACGTAAGAGTCTAGGGTGCATATTTGGCCTGATGGGAAGCGATTTGGAGGGGTTTCGAGCAGGCGTTACATAATTCAACTTGTGTTTTAGAAGGACCGTTTTGGATGCGATCCACATGGAAAATAGATTGGAGGGAGAGAATGAAAGTGGGAGCCGTGGAGGGAGGGAATGAAAGCGGGAGACATGAGATGCCGCGTTGCCAAGATGCAGGTGAGGGTGCGTCATCTCGGGGAAAGGAACGAAGCGTCCTGCACCTCCCCGCCGGCTCGTGGCCGTGGCGCGGGCGTGCCCCCAGTCAGGCGTCCTTCTCTCCAAGTGCGCGAATGGGGAGTTGACATCACTGGAGAACGAGCGCCTGGGCTTGAATCTGGCTGTTACCTGCTGAGCAATCCTGCGGAGGATTAACCTTTTGGAGCCTCCGTGTTTGCCGTTTGTTCAATGAGGGTAAAACCTGCGGCAGAGGGTTTGCGGAGGATCCAGGGAGCTCAGGCCCATAAAGTGCGTAGCAATAGCAGCCTGGTAAGTGCTTACGGTTGTAATTAATAGGATTACGATAATTTACTAAATTAACCCCCCTTCCAGAGTGGGTCCCTGTTCAGACTGCTGTATTACCTGAGTCCTCAAAACGCACTCAGCACACAACTCTGTGAGGTTACTGTTATTATTTCTATTTTACAGGTGAGGACATTGAAACTCAGGTAGCTAATTGTTTTTCCAAGGTCACACATCTAGGAAATGGCAGAGCTGGGATTTGAACCCAGGCACATCTGATTCCAAAGTTCATTCTCTCTCCATTTCCCTTTCGTCCTCCAAAGAAGCACAGAGCAGCAGAGAGTGAGGCAGATGCAGGAAGAGGCACGGAGCAGCCTGGAGAACGGGAGCCGGCTAACGGCCACCGCACACATGCCCTTCCTACCGCAAAGCTCCACGCCTCACTTGCCTGAGGAGACGGCCCAGGTTTGGCCTCCGTCTCAGGCATTTGACGGCATCCAGGGGAGGAGTCTCAAAGGCTAACCTAACGGGGGCCGAGGAGGTTACAGAAACGAGTGAAGGAAGCCAGGTGTGCGACAGGGAGTGGTGAAGACTGCGGCAAGGAAAGGGAGAACGAGCCCCGTCAGCAGCTTCTGTTCAGCCCCAGCTGGCGGCTGCCACTGGGGACTCGGGGCCAGTGTTTCCAGACCTTCTGACATTTCAGGAGAAGTCAGAAACTTTAGGTGAAATCTTTGAATTTTATAATCCGGCGACTCAATTTGCAATTCTCCAAAACATCGTGTGTGCTGTAACAGGGAGGAACTGAAATGAACAAAGCGAGACATAAACAAGCGGGCAAGCCAGAAGCATGTCTGGGGGTCTGCAGCTTCTGGTCTGGCTTCCCGGGTTATCCATGAGGAGATGGAGTCCCCAGATCACACAGTGAGCCTGGCGAATGCAGAGACGTCTTCTCACTGCCCCCTGCCAAGATATGGCGGTGACGGACTTCTCCTTTTCGGAGCACAAACGAACAGCCCTGACCTTCCAATCATGAGCAGGAGAGGGGGGCGGTCTTAGTCCCAGCCCAGATCCCCAGCCCTGAGCAATAGCATCCTATATCCTTTAATTTTGGACCAACTCAAGGAAAACTGATTGAAGGCTCAGTGCCGTGGACGGAGCTGAATTCAGGAAAGGAGGACGCAGACCTCCACACTCCCGAGACATCTGTTTTCACCTCCAGTCTCAGGTGGGGAAGAGAAATAAAGCTTTCACGCAAACTGCTTTTTCTTACACTTTTTATTTTGAAATAATTTCAAACTTACAGGACAGTTGGAAAAACAATACAAAACCCATGCAGAGAGCTCCAACGTACTCTCCCCGTACCCAGATCCACCAGTTTAAATATTTTGCCATATTTGCTGTATCGTTCTATCTAAGCATCTACCATCTACCATCTATGTCTGTCTATCTGTCTATCTATCATCTATCTTCTATCATCTATATCCATCCATCCGTCTATCAGTCATTTACGTATACCTAGCTATATCTATCCAGTCCTGTCTCTATATACTTTGCCCTGCATTTCCCCCCTAACTTCAGTATTCAAAGTGGAAGAAAACAAAGATAAACAAAACCCAGTCCCTCCTGTTTTCTGCCCAGTTTTCCCCGTCTCAATTTGCAACCTTTGTCTTTTAGGCACTTAAATATGCCGTTAGTTGGGGGCAGGCTAAATCCTCCCACCTCATTTCTTCAAGTACTTGATGGGAAATAAATGGAGTGGATAATCAGTCCCTTTGGATGTTAATGGGTGTTTCCAGCAGAGGCAGTGACCATGTTTTATTTTATTTTTTTTAGGTACCAGGGATTAAACCAGGGGGAAAGCAGGCGCTCAACCACTCCCCTTGCGTATGAATTTGAAAAAAGATTCTTCGTTATGACTTCAGAGAGAGAGATCAATAAAGAGGAGACCAATAAATCAGAGATCAGAATCGATAAACCCTAACACTGTCAGGGTGGATAAAGACACCCCCTCCCCCACTGGGTCCCCCCCACCCCAAGCCAAGAACTCCTAGTAGGTCCTCTCTTGTCTGTAGTACCCCTCTCTCCCCCCGAGGCTTCAAGCTTGGAGTCTAGGGCAGGTTCACCCTCTCTCCACAAGCGCACGAGCACCCACTGTGCGCCAGGTACTAACCCTAAGCACCGAAAAAGACAAAGCCCCTGCGCGGGGCGGGGGCGGGCCCGGAGGGAGGCTGGGGTCCCGGCGGGGGCCAGGAGGGCGTGTGGCCTGCGGGCAGGGGGCAGAGGCCAGGGCAGGGCAGCAGGTGCGGCGGCAGGTGGCCTGGATGCCCCAGGGGGCCGGGGGGAGGCGCAGGCAGCCGGTGGGCTCGCCCCTGAAGCTCGGCGGGGAGGGGTCCCAGGACCCCGCTCCTGACATCGCGGCTTATGAAACCGCCACCCCCACCGCAGGAAAACGTGGAGCTCAGGAAGTGACGGGCGCGAGCCAAAACCCAAACTGGCTAAGCAGTGCCAGTGCGGAGGCGCCGGCCGGACCCGCGGCTGTCCACCCAGCTGCGCGCTGGTGCCGCCACGGCCTCGGTCTGTCTGTCCATTTTGCCGTCCTCGTCGCGATTCCACCTAAAGCTTGGCTCCCCCTCGTGGTGACAGGATGGCATAACAACTCCTTGGGTTTGGGGCTTTTTCACGTCCAGGGAGATTCTCCTGGAAGCCTGAACAAAACAGCAGGGACGCACCCTCGTACGGTCTAGAAGTATCTCCCCACAAGATTCCTTTTATCCAGAATAGGTAAATCATAGGTGGGAGGGGAGGATGGGAAACAGCTGTTTAATGGGTATGGGGTTTCCTTTTGGGGTGGTGAAAATGTTTTGGGACTAGATAGAGGTGGTGGTTGCACAGAATTGTGAATATACTAAATACTACTGAATTTGACACCTTAAAATTGTCAAAATGGTGAGTTTCATGTTATGTGAATTCCACCACACTTAAAAATAAAGCGCTCAGTCTCTGGAGTCAGAGAGAGCTGAGTTTAAATCTTGATTCTATGATCCTAGTCTAGTAATTTGCCTCCACTGAGATGCAGTGGACTTAAATGGAAACAGGATAAAAATACATTTCATATAATGTTCTTGTGAAGATGGAAAAGTAAGTATATTTTAAATTTTTATTGAGATGAAATTCACATAGCATAAGGTTAACCATTTTAAAGGAAGCAATTGTTTCCCAAGGACAAAGGACAAGTATCATCTTTGCAAAGGAGAAGCCAGGCAGACGCCATACCACGTGATTAAAGCAAACATCACCAGTAATGAGACAAATCCACTGTCACCCGTGTTTAACCTGAATCTAATCACAAGAAAACATCAAAAACTCAAATTGAGCATCATTCCACAAAATAACTCTCCCACACTTTCCAAAAGAGTCAAGGTCATGAAAGATGTCAGAGCAGTTCCTGATTAAAGGAAACTATGATTAAATGCAATGCATGATCCTAGACTGGACCCTGGGATTTTTTTTTTCTTTAGCTGTAAAGTACATTAGCAGGAAAATCAGTGAAATTTGAGTAAGGTACACTGTAGATTAGATATTAGTGCTGTATCGTTGTTAATTTCGTGGTTTTTATAATTTTACTGTGGTTGTAAGAGAATGTCCTTGTTTTTAGGAAAAACAGTCAGAAGAATTTAGGGGTAAAGGGGCATAATGTTTGTAACTTATTCTCTAACAATTCAGAATTTATATTACACACATAAGATGGAAAGAGAGAAGTCAAATGTGGTAAAATATCAACATCTGATGCACAAAAGTTTTTTTTGCTGTAAAAATCTTTGTTTATACTGGGTTCACAGCTTCCCAGAGGGCAGCCAGGTAGTTGGTTAAAAAGGGGCCTCCTAAACAAATGCACATATATGCATATGTA
>JAQZBX010094517.1:0-12038 GCA_029593785.1 Cabassous unicinctus | reverse complement strand
CTGATGAGTGCATTTGCAAGCTTTGCATATAAATAATAAATACTTTATTATAACTAATTAACGTGATTTCAGAATCTTGTGAAAAAGGGCAAAATTTCACATAGGTACCTCCATAAGACCTATATTTTACATAGTCCTGTGTATATATTATATATGTTTCCATGGGATAGGATCAGAGTGCAGAAGAGGGGAAATTTCCAAAGATATTGAGCATGAGGAAATTATACAGCTTTTTCAAGGAAGTTTTAAAATAGGGTGTCACTGAATGTCACTTATGCTCTTTTCTGGGAAAGAAATACATTAGAATTAATAAAGAAGAGCTTCAAGAGTTGGAGGTGAGCAAGAGATCTCAATTTGCTATATGTACTTACTATCACTATTTTTTGTGAAGTGTTTAAAAAAAGTTTACCCCAGAGAGAACTGGATATCCATAACCAAAATAATGAAAGAGGACCCCTGTCTCACTCCCTATACAAGAATCAATTCAAAATGGATTAAAGACCAAAACATAAAAGCCAGAGCCATAAAACCTGGAAGATACTATAGGGAAACATCTACAAGACCTTGTAGTAGGCAGGGGTCTCTTAAACCTTACACCCAAAGCAGGAGCAACAAAAGAAAAAATAGATAAATGGGATCGCCTCAAAATTAAACCTTCTGCACTTCAAAGGACTTTGTGAAGAGGATAAAAAGTCAGCCTACTCAATGGGAGAAAATATTTGGAAATCACACATCTGACAAGGATATAATATCCATGCTATATAAAGAGATCCTACAACTCAACAATTAAAAGAAAAATAACCCAAGTTTAAAAATGTGCAAAAGGCCTGAATAGACATTTTTCTTTTTTTAATTTTTTTTAAATTTTTTAAAAGATACTTAGATTACATAAATGTTACACAAAAAAATATGGGGATTCCCATATGCCCCACCTCCCACATTTCCCACAACTTCTCACATAAACATCCTTCATTGGTGTGGCACATTAATTACAATTGATAAACACATCCTGGGGCTTTGCCATTAAGCATGGACCATAGTTATCATTGTAGACCACACTCTATCCCACACAGTTCTGCATGTTATGTGATGATATAAAATGGCCTATATCTGTCATTGCAATGTCACTCAGGACAATTCCCAAGTCCCGAAAAAGCCCCCATATTACAACTGTTTTTCCCTCTCCCTGCCCCCAGAGCTTCCAGTGGCCACTGGCTCCACATTAAAGTTGTAATTACTTCCATTGCATGAATCACAATATGTCTATAACAGAATACCAGTAAGTCCACTGTAGTCCATAGCCCTACCCCCAATCCTGAGGAGTTTGGGATGGTGATGTCCACTCCACCACCAATTGAGAGGAAGCTTATATCCCATTGGGAAGATGGATCGGACTATCCTGCCTGCACCTGCAGACTCTCTCCATTCCCTGGGACGGCTGTTGTCCATCATCATCTCCCCGCCAGTTGTCCTGGCTGAGTCCAATGAGCTGTAGTGTAGGAGTTGCAGCTCCACTGAGGTTCCGGGCCCAGCTGGCACATGTACAGCCCAAAGACTCAAGTCTCTGGACGTACACCTACAAACTCCAGCACCAAGTACAGGCTTGAATAAAAGGGACAGATGAGCCATGTGCAGGGAAGACATAATTGAGTCCAACTTTGTCACTCTCCTCTCAGGAGCACAAACTCCAAAGTAGGGCCCACTGGCAAGGCACCAAACTCCAGAGCTATCTGCCCTGACCATAGGACTTGGGTGGCTGAATAGACATTTTTCTAAGGAAGAAATACAAATGGCAAAAAATAAAACACATGAAAAAAAAAAGTTCAAAAACATTAGCTACTAGGGAAATGGAAATCAAAGCTATAATGAGATATCATTTTACATCTGTTAGAATGGCCACTATTGAAGGAAGAGAAAACTGCAAGTGCTGGAGAGGGTGTGGAGAGATAGAAACACTGTTGGTGGGTATGTAGAATTGTACAGCCACTGTGGAAGTCTGTTTGGTGGTTCCTAAGAAAGTTAGATATAGATCTACCATGTGACCCCACAACATCATGCTAGGTATATACCCAGAAGAACTGAGAGCAGTAACACAAACAGCCATCTGCACACCGATGTTCATAGTGACATTATTGAAAATTGCAAAAAGATGGAAACAACCCAGATGTCCATCAACTGACAAATGGATAAATAAACTGTGGTATATACACATGATGGAATATTATTCAACTATAAGAAGAAATGAAGTTGTGAATCATATAACAACATGGATGAACCTGGAGGATATTATGTTGTTTGAAGCAAGCCAGACACAAAAGGACAAATATTGTATGATTTTAAAGTTATGAACTAAATATAATGAGCAAACTCATGGAGTTCATAGCCAGAATACATGTCATCAGAAAGTTGAATGTGGCAGGAGAATACAAAGCTGAGGTTTAATCTGTGCAGAATTGGTAAAAGGTTGTTTGTAAATATTTGGAAATGAATAGAAATGTTGAAATCACATCATAGGATTTGTGATTGGTAGCGTTAACAACATATGGGTATGATAGTGGGTGGTTTTTTGTTGTTGTTGTTTCTTCCTTTTCTCTTTTGTAATAAATAATAATATTGATATAAAGACACTGGTCACCAGAGTTTCTTAGAGGAGGGAAAGGGAACAATAGGTGTAACATGGGCCATTTTTGAGATATTGAAAGGGTTCTGTGTGATAATTACAATCATGGATATCTGCCTTTATACCTTCTGTCAAAACCTATAAAATTGTGCAGTGCAAAGTGTAAAACATAATATAAACTGTAGACCATGGTTCAATATGTGTTCATCAATTGTAACAAATGTACCACTCTAATGAATGATGTTGTTAGTGGGGGAATGTATGGGAGGGGGAGGGGGTAAAGTATATGAGAATCCCCTATAATTTCTATGTAATATGTATGTACTCTAAAGCTTTAAAAATAAAGAAAAAAAATTTTAAATGCTCTAGTGTTGATTGAGGTGATTAATGCACAACTCTGTGATCATGTCAAATGTCATTGACTGTACACTTTAGATAAATTATATGGTTTATGAACAAAAAATAATAAGGTGGGCTTGGATCAAAATACACCAAATGTAAGATATGAACTAGGAACTATAGTTAGTAGTAATATTTTGACAATGCTTTTTCATAATTTGTTACAAATGTTTCACAAAAATGCTAGGTATTGGTGGAGGGGTGATGTATGGGAGCCTTGTATGATGTTATGCGCGTTTGTTTTGTAAGTTCACAATTTTAACTATACACTTATTGTTTGTGTCTGCTCATATATGAATGATATACTTCAATTTTTTATTAATGAAAAAAAAAAGCTTACCTCAGAGAATAAAGGGGAGAAGAGAAAAAAGTAAAGAGAAAATTTAATTTTGAACTTGACAAAAGGAATTTCACTATTTTTTTGCAACTAATATTTTTATTGCCAAGTTAACTTTCTTAAACCAAACGTATTCATCTTGTATGGTGATGACTTTTAGGAAAGGGTAAAGAATACTCTGTGTCTCTTTCTGTGGGTTCTTGCATTGGCCACTGCAAGAGGAGACCTGTTGTCTCATCCTTTTATAGGAGAATACCACCCAGAGCAGGGCTAGGGTTCACCCATTAAGGAAATTGAGTAGCCTCTTTAATTTCCATAGTTTCATATTTTAAGTAGTAAAATTATCTACATGTGAAGAGCTACATATTAATTTATGCCTAATAACTCAGCATGATTCACAAAATTTTTACAAAGTACTTAATGGTATTATAGTTATATTGATATTTTGAAAGTACTTTAATGTCCAGAAAGTCAGTTGCCATCTACTTTTAACATATTACACTTCCTCAGGTTATTTTCCTCCCTTAAGTTAAACCATCTTAAATATTTTAACTTGCAATCATGTAAATGACCACCTATTTTAAAAACAAAAATAAAAACCTGTGCCTTTGTAAAAATTATTTATAGATCCATTGTTTAGAACCTGGGAGCAAATTCCTACCTTAGTAACTATGATATATCAAGTATTTTATTGCCTTTTATTTTATATTTTATTAATAAAACTATTGTAGGCATGCAAGGGTGTGGCTTTGGCTTACTATTTAACTGTGGTAACACTGGCTTCCACCACATTTGATTTATCATTTTGGCTACTGTTTTGTATTTTTGGCTGTTATAACAAATGACAATACTTTGTGGATTAAATACCTGTACAAAGTAGAATTTCCATGAAGCTGGAACTAATGCTAAATAAAATATCATGAATTCCGTGACCAACTACCAAAACCCATAGGATTTTTTTGTGCAGCCCATTAACCCTTCTCCACCCAGCAAATACACCCTATGTAGCAATGATTCTGAAGGGAATTATATTTCGATTTATGTATGTGATGGAAGGTAATATCACAGCAAGTTTGCTAAGGCTACTTATATTTCCAGTTATTCTCCATATTCTTCCAGCAAAGGATGGTCACTTTTAAAGATAAAGTCTCGCTGAAATATTTTTCAGGGATCCGTATTCATTCATAAATGCTTCTGGAAAACTATTCCTACAAATGAAGGAACTGCTCCATATTTTGACAAAAATGAAGGACTTAAGTTTAATTTCTTATTACATAACTGTTACTGTGATTGATGGGAAGTGTCCAGCAGACAAAGGCAATGGAGAGAAACATCCTTAGTGCACATAAAGGATATACAATGAAAATCGTAAAAGAGGAGACCCAGTAGCATTCTCCCCATTGGAGGAGTACGCTTCCTTTCATTGTTTCAAGCCCTAGAAGACTGACCCACTTCCAAGGATATCACCTGTCTAGGGCAGGGATTGTGTGTTGACTGTCACATCTATTTTTAATATTCTAAGAGGGGGAGCGAGATCTTTATTCTTGTGCAACCCTTCTCTATCTATTTGGAAGCCTTTTGTCTAGGGTAGACAGATGTGAATCAAGAATCACCCATATCGGGGGACAGGAACTTTGACCTGAAGCTATTCTTACTCATCTCTTATAATTTATCCAATGGCAAGGCAGTAGCTGCACATTACCAAGCAAACACAATGACTTCTCTTTTTACCACATGACATTTCCAGTCATCCCCAATCTCTGCCTAACCAAGGTTGAACTAAGCTTCAGGACAACCCAAGGTCTTACCTTACCCACTTCCAGAAAAGTCCTTGACCCCTAGCTCGCTAGCTATCTCTTTAAAATAATATCTCAAAAAAAGAGAAATGAAATCTTCTTGGCACCTTCTTCTGATTTTATTAAACAAATCACCTCTCATATGGCTTATTTCTACAGAAGTCTAGAGAGTAAGAAAAAAAAAAAGATTTTAAGTTGTGTACCTGTACTTCAAAGTATAGGTACAGAACAGATGAAGAAGTGTGATATTTTATCAAATACAAGACCCGACTGCATGTAAAGACGTCATTATTTTAAAATTACTACGAAAAAATAAATAAAGCCTCCAATTAAACTATGGCATGCCATGTTGATGTCAGAGATATTAACATAAGAAAAATTGTGAATCTTTGAATTGAAGAAAAAAACAGTACATCATTAAGAAACATCCTTAAAAATGAAGGCTCTTTTCCAGCAGTTCATTATAATACAATAAGAGTAATTATAATAACAAATGTCAATACACCCTTAATATGACATTTACCAATTAAATCCATATCAGAATTAATTTATACGCTTGCAAAACACTGTATTTAGAGAATTTTAGTAGGCAATGTAAAATTTTGAGACAAAGTTTTATAGAACACTAAATTCCAAGACCCTAAAATTTCACTACTTTATGATATTTTTCTACTCTTTACAACACACTTTGACAGGGCCCAGCAAACAGTGCAAACGTTTATTTCTGCCAAGTATATAAATAAATTAAGAAATATTATATATTATATGACAAATGAAAATCAAAATATCTTCTTTATTGAGAAACAAAGTATTGTAGAAAGTGGCTTAAATGTAAAAGTCAAACGGGTTTTCTAATATTAAACCCCATATTAGACAGACTTATTCAATCAGCTGTAATGGACTGAATAGGAAGTCCTTGACCTTCTTTTCATGGCCAGAACCTGCCTCAGGACAAGTAGAAAATGGATTCCTTGAGGCAGCCTCTTTCAAGAGGAAAGAGAATATAAAAGGTTGAACTGTCCACATCCAGTTTCTTCTTCCAAACTTGCTAATCACATAAATCACT
The DNA here is from genome assembly GCA_029593785.1 of Cabassous unicinctus. NCBI lineage: Eukaryota > Metazoa > Chordata > Mammalia > Cingulata > Chlamyphoridae > Cabassous > Cabassous unicinctus. Next base: position 5,820 of record JAQZBX010094517.1, on the reverse strand, counting down.
CCACTTTCTCAGGGAAGAGTAAGTGAGGGGAGCAAGAGTGTGACACTAATGGTTGTATCTCCATTTGGAAGTAAACAGAGACAGGAAAGAAGAGTGCTGACTCCTGCGCCAACAATTCACCCAGATTTTGTCTATTTACAATATTACGTGTGGGAGATTCGAGCACTAGGAACCTTTCTTGGCTTAAACTACCAAAAAGATTTTCTATCATCAAGGCAATTCAAAATCATGGACCAGACAAGGTCTAACTGACGCTTGATTAGGCGGAATGTGTTGGCTTCACATTGATTTGGGGTGTATGTGCATATGGTGCAGAGCTGGTCATTTGTAGACTACAGACTTAAGAAAGGTGGGAAAAGAATGGTATATAGTCTTTGGCAGGGGGTGTGCTTAGGAAGAGATTTTAGGGACTCACACACATAAAATAATAACCTATCTTTAATGTTCAATTAAATTAAAATTTAAATTGTCTGTAAAAATGTTTGAGTTAAAACAGAAAAAAATTGCCTCTTGTTTAGTTGTGTTTTTTTTGGGGGGTTTGTTTTTGTTTTTCAGAACAGGCCTCTGGGAAGGCCAAATACAATAATTTTTTTAAATGTGCATAAAGGAGTAATATGAATCATTTTTGTGCGAATGAAAATTAGGAAGTTTTGGAAAGAGGTTATATACTATTTTAAGATAATTACCCTCCCCCAAAAAGATAACCCAATACAATGCAATTTTAGAGATGGAAGAAGCATCCTGATATTTTAGAAAGAGTAAAATAAGAGTGTCTTTCTTTAAAAGATATCTGGACATTATAGGATCACTGCAAAATGCAAAACAGGAAAATACAAAGAAAAAGAAAAATATCATAGAACTTCTGACCTTTCAGAAATTCCCCTTATCAACATTTGGTGGATATAATTACTGACATTTCCTATAAACAAATGTATATATAAAGAGAGACAGACATAGGTTTTATGAAAATTTATAATTGCTGCTGAGATATGTATACCTATGAAAAACATGAAAATATATCACCTCTGTTATTTTTTTTCAAAATACTTAATATATGAAAAGTTTTACATATGAAAATGTATATACTTATGAATAATATGAAAACTGTGTTATACCTAATTTTCTATAAAATTTATTAATTTCAATAAAATATAACTACTATCACTGAAGAACAAAGGAAAGGATTGATGAATTTAAGTTAAATATTCACACACACAAAAGTAGGCAGTATTTAAATATCTTTTTAAAGTTGGGGAAGTAATGAAAATAAATGGTGCCAATATCACCATGTGTCTTTTAATTGTGTATTTCAAGCTAAACTTTAATTACTGATGCCTTGCTTTAAAAGGAAGGAAATTTTCACAGCCACATTTTATCCCATCTCCCCTCTTTGTTAATTTACATTCTATTACATTAAACATAATCCCAATCATTTTAAGCTTTATTGTATAATGAAATTGCTTAAAAGGGTCATTTTGCGAGTGATTTAAACCCAGCTTCTCCATTCCTGAGTTATTTTATATAAATAACATCTTCTTTTGTGCCTGAATTCTTTCATTTTTCCCCACTTCACTTTACTGGACAGCCCCTTTCCTCCTTCAACATCACCCTCCACCTACCTAATGGATTCTTTATTTGTTTTTTGCATATTGAGAAAATTTCTTCTTTTTTATAAGCACTGGAGACATATCTCTAGGGACATACTAGTATTGATAATTTTTATGGAAGAATTCTAATGCCATTCTGAAATTTTACCTCCTGTAACTGACTTGCTTTTTATGCTTTCTTTACCCTTTAAATTCAGTAGCTTCAGAATTGTCTTAATTATTGTATTGATTATTTTTCCCCCTTTGGGGAATAATTTTCCTTTCAATTAGAAAACTTAAGCTATTTTTTTTTTATTCCAAGTAAGATGTATGCTGTGTACAGTGAATATTCAATTAGTCAAGTTTGTTCAGGGCTCCTATGAGTATCATCGCTGATGCATCTCCTTGACCCCGATTTTCTGCCCTCTTCCACCTCTCAGCGCCATGGGGTCCTTCATGCTTTTGACCTCCTCACGTTGATCCTCCTTCTCCTCATGGTGCTGACAGTCAACTTTGCTCTCTTTTTGCGGCACTGAATGCTTCTCTCATCCTTGTAAAATCTTTGCTTTCATCTCTCAGTTTCTTCCTGCCCTCTTCCAGAATGATTTCCTCTCCTTTTGTCTTATAATCATTCCTCGCACTGCCTTTTCTCTTTTCTTTGCTGTCAGTTTATTTAGAAAGGTCATATTTTTCTGTAATTTTTTGAGACTATGGAGCAAAATTTGTTTGAACTCTCCTTCTGTAACGTCTTGTGTACTTTCAAATAAGTTTTTTGCTGTTCTTCAAACGTCATTTGATTAAAATCTTTCTCTCTTTTTTTTTTTTTTTTTTTCCAGCATCTTTATATTCCTGATTAATGACTGAGTTGTAAAGGAAGCAGTGAAGTGATAAAGAATAGAATGGTATATTATAGATGAAGAGTGAGTGAGCTTGTGCCATACTGTAGCTGTGATTTGAGGAGTTTGTAATCTTGGAGACATTCTCTTCAATGCTGTGCTTTCTTTGCCCTGAGATGTGGGTCCAATCAGTTTCTGTGATGAAGATGCAAGTGTGGCTTCTAGTGAAACTTCTCTGGGCCTACACCCTACATGTTGGTTTCTGATGGGTTCTTTCAGCTGCAAGGCTAGATTATATGAAAATAAAAGTCTTGAGCAAGCTTGAAAATGCATTTTCCTTTGGATTCTCCTCTCCTGTTCTACAGCAGTGTTCTGCTGGGTCATTATAGAAATGGGTCAAAACCAGGTTTGCTTAACTCATGTGATGATGCTTTTTCATTGTACGTTGCTAGCTTTTTTGCCTTAGGCTCCAAAATTCTTTGAAAGTAAATCACATAGCAAGTCTCAATTAACTAATATACTTGGAGAAAGGAAAATTGTGGTAAATTATATTTCAGTTTAACTGAGACAAGCAGGAAACCATTTGATTTCAATATGTATTATTGAAAACTCTTTCAAAATGTATTAGTCAACTTCTCTGACCTTCATGCTACATTATGCAAAGGGTAATTGATTCTTTCTTGAATGATTGAACGTTGTTTAGGATCTCAATATTAATATAATATGCTATTACTTTCAACATTGTATACAATAGATGTGAGTGTGCCCAAACCATTAGAATATATTCTATATTCTAACAAGCTAGCATTAATCTGTAATATCATACTTTTTGGTAATGAGTTATTTCTCTATGAAAAGAGATTAAAGAATTTATCTATCTATCTATCTATCTATCTCTATATCCATATCTATCTATCTATCTATCTACCTAAATATTTCTATATATGTCTATATATAGGAAATGCCCTCACTGAATTTACAATTTTATTTAAATTATCAATCATCAATGTTTTAATATAAAATAATTCATTTTCTTCTCTTCCTGGATTTTAAAGTAACAAAATAGGCATTGACATAAGAATGAGCAAAATCTACCAAAGCTGAGTTCTGACATAAATCTTATAAATATTAGGTAAATAGATATTATCAGCTAAAATAAAACAAGAGACATATTGTCTATGTCATGTATTATTTCTAATGCATACTCTGATATATCTAAACAACCTTTGTACAAAGCTAAATGTCTCTTTTTGACACAAAAATATCTGGATAAATTGTGAAAATTGAACCAATTATAATGTTGTTATTTATTGCTAGACATTAAAAAATTTCTGATAATTTGACTCCATTTCTCATTTTTCTTTCACATTTGGCAGTTTGAAAATGCAACTTAAATGCATTCTGATAAACTGTACTTTGCTTGTATTTTGACAGTATTTCAACTGATGGCTTTCACATCCTATTGCTTGATAAGAAGTTTCATTACCGTGTACATTTTAGGTTATTTGATAGCAAAAAAAAAAAAAAAAGTCTACTCAAGTATCTGAAAATTTCATCATGCTCTTATCTTTCAAAAAGGAAAGCATGTGCTGAGTAGATGAATTAAAAGGAGAAAGGGAAACCCAGACTGCAGTTTTTAATAGAAGCCATTGATCTTTACAAATTAGACTGACAATAAAGATCCATTAAAGTCCACAGAATAATGAGAAAAAAAAATCCTTTCCTTTGGCCTTTCTTTTATCTCTACTCTTCCTAATACTAGTTTGTCTTTTCTATACTCTCCTGTCCTTCAGAAGAGAGCTAAATGCTGATGAGGTAATAGCTGTTATAAACCTCTTTCAATCTCACTAGAGAAATGATTCTGATTCCAAACATTAATTTTTGGTTCGTATCAGAATAACAATAAGCTTGCTATATCATTGATTATGCAGTGGAGAAAAAAGAAGACAGGGAAAGAAGGGGGCCTCATTTTAATATCACCATGCCAATTCTTTGAAATCCATTACAACTTAAAACAGGACACTCTTATCATTGCTTATACCACTTATCACAATACTTACAGCATTCGTCACTTTCTGTCTTGCACTATTTTTACTTATATTTTGCTCTAACTTAAGCGTAACCTTCTTAAATTGAGGAACCATGTTATTCCCTGACTTTTCAACTCAAGCAAGACTAAGCCACAGTACCAGCCACCTGCTCAGTCAATTCAGATATATGTTTGAGATAACTTCAGGAAGGCAATAAGGCCTACAGGTGTATGTTGGTTAAATGAACAGAGTACTTAAATAAGTAAGTGATAAAAATGTAGTGATGAATGTGATTGAATATATTCCAAAATAGGTTTGCTGTGCCACTGCCATTTGCTTCCAAAGCATTTTCTTCTTCTCTCTATTATAGCATTAAACTGATTGTGTTTTGTAACTGCTCTCATTTCCTTACCTAATGCAGTCTCCTAGTGGCAAGAATTTTGTCTTTTCCTGTTTATCTTCTCAGTGCCTTTTAATATTTATGCTGAAAAGAGCTATATAATTTAATCTGGGACTTAGAATGCCTCGTTCTTCTCATTGGGATATGATTGGAGCACTCTAAACCATAAATGTCTTGGGTCTTGTAGTATAATAAATTTGTACTACCTTTATAAATCCCAGGACTACTGACAGCATTTTGTGTTATTTTTTTTTCTGTAAATTAAATACTTATTTATTTCATCTTAATCCTAGCATATATTTTAGTGGCTCTTCTCTCATTTTTCTACAAGACTCTTGAGAGTTTGCACCACCACTGTCTCCTTGGAGATTGCATCCTTCAATTTTCAGTAGTACTTCCTCAGTAACAAAACTTCTACACAGCATTTTTATACATTTTTTAGTTAGAGAAGTTGTAGGTTTACAGAAAAATCATGTAAAAAATATAGCATTCCCATATGCCCCCCAAATCAAGAAAGAACATTTTTAAAAATTGAACTATTAACTATAGTCCATCATTTACAGTGATTCACTGTGTTGTATACTCCTATGTTTTTTCTTTTAATTTTTATTCTAGTAACACATATATGACCTAATTTCCCATTTTAACTGCATCCACATATAATTCAGTGCTGTTAATTACACTCACAGTGTTGTCCTACCATCACTGCCATCCATTTCCAAAACTTTACAATTAACCCAAATAGAAATTCTGTACAAATTAAGTACTAACTCCACATTCCCTACCTCCAACCCAGCCCCACATAACCTATATTCTGTATTCTAACTCTATGTGTTTCTTGATTCTAATTATTTCATATCAGTGAGATCATACAATATTTGTCCTTTTGTTTGTCTTATTTCACTCAACATAATGTCTTCAAGGTTCATCTGTTTTGTTACATCCCTTTCCAAATCTCCAAGTAGATT
>JAQZBX010094516.1:0-12022 GCA_029593785.1 Cabassous unicinctus | reverse complement strand
TTCAAACTTTCTGAACGTGACCTGGTAATATGAATCCAAAAGCCTTCAAAAACTGCATTCCCTTTGACAGAGCAGCTCTCCTTCTGCAGATCTGTCCTAAGGACATAACCATAATGCAATTGTTTGGTTATAAGGTTTTCATCCCAGGGTTTACTAGCAAGTAGTAAAAAAGAAAAATAAGAAGAGAAAAAGAAAGAAACCACTCTGTAAAATAGGAGATTGGTTAAGATGTTGTTGTATACTTAATCAACATTTAAAATTATGTTGTAGAATACTATTTAATGATTCAGAAATATGCAACTACTAGATTTTTGAATATCATCTTACCCCATACACTGTAATGGCAGGGATCCTATTAATATTTTCACTACTGTATCCTGAGGGCCTGGAACAGGGCCTGGGGGAAATGAGGCACTTTGAAAATATGTGTTGAATTAATAACTAAATTGATTTATATTTATATTTTAAGCTTAAAAATGAATTATATGATGCTATTTCATCAAAAATATAAAGATAATTGGATGTTTATTCTGGTTTTCTCTAGTTGGTGGAATTTTGGTGATGGCTATTCTCTTCACTTATGTGTAATAGTGTAATACATCATAGACATATTTCCATGTTAATAAGCATAAATCCACATCACTGTTCAAAACTCTACATAACATACCATTAAATGCCTGCCAATATTTATTTGAACCAATATTCCAATGTTAAAGTTTCAGATTGCTTTCGATTTTTCAACTTTATATATATATTTATTTATTAAAAACCTACAACAAACATCCTTGGTTGTGTATCTTTAGAGCTTATCTGATTTTTTTCATTAGAAAAAGTAACTAGAAATCGAATTAGAATTTCTATTTTCCTCTGTAGAGGGTCCCTAGCAGCAAATTAGCTATTCTTTGAAATGTATACCCTATTCAGATGCCACAAAATAAATCCCCCTCATCTCTGTGTCTTAGTGAAGCAGGGTAATATTCCTGAGAGTGGGAAGATGAATTAGAGCAAGCCTGTTCATGGCTGCTCCAACAGAAAGAAACTCTTTAGAGAACATACATGCCCAGTGCAGGTGCTACAATCTCTCCCAAGCTCCAACTGCCCAGGACGTGGGGACATGATAAACTGTGTCCCCAGGGGGGGACTGACCCAGCCTGGTCCTCCTCCTAAGGCTGCAATATGTGGTCATTCTGTTGTCTCATGGCATTTCCAGGGAGAAGATCTTATCATTAGTTTACATAAACCAACAATGGCTACATCACTGTAGTTATACAAACTCTATAGATTTCATTTTAGCATCTTATACTATGTGTGGGTGGGGGAAGAAGGTGTGCTCGTAATACTAGTCTATGTTTCAAAATATTACTGCTTTCTGAACATATTCAGACAATATCATATTTCAATGAAATATCCCCAAAGACCTTTTGTTTACGTCCCTCTGTTCTTTTTGGCTAGAAATCCAGGAGGTAATGATAATATATATCAAGTACCAAATCTGTGCAAAACAGTCCTCTGTCTTCTGGAAGATGAAGGTTTCCCAGGGAAGAAGGAAAAAGAGAAAATGTGGAAGAGACAAAGAAGGACATGTTGAAGTTCATCCCTACTTGTTGAAAGCAAGCCATTCACACAAGGAATCAGCAAAGAAAACAATGGCTCAGAAGCTGACTGTCTTCTGCAGAACTATTCAACATTCCTGGGATTATAAACTATAACAACTATAACTTTTCTTGTCCTTCCTTCCCTCCCTCCATCCCTCCCTTCCTTCCTCCCTCCCTCCCTTCCTTCCTTCCTTTTCTTTTGCTCCTGGGATAGCTGATTGGTAGGTGGAGTCCAGGAGAGGTGGTGACAGCAATCCTGGAGGTCTGGGAGTTGTTGCAAATGTAAATAATCTCACCTGTGTCTGATGCGATGGAAATGATGGCCTACCCTTGCATTTCTACTAATGGATTTCCAAAATAAAATCTCTTCTGATGCCTGGGGAAGGGGCCAAGTTCCTAATCAAACCAGAGCTCTGAGAGGACAAGGCTCCTAGAGTGGGAGAAACAGTGACCAATTCTAACTTCCAGTTCTTACTTTCTGCTGGCAAAACAGTCAGTTCTTAGGGCTTCATGGTTCTTTTCTGCAAAAGGGACTGATATTTCCTACCTGCCTCACCTGGGAGGAGTAAGTACCAGACCCATCATTCTGCTCTTCCTGAAAGATGACAGCTCACTTCTTGGGGGCCTTTAAGACTTCCACACCACCGCACAGTCTCCCTAAGACCCATGAACACAGATTTTGCTTTACTGCAAACCATCCTGATGGTATGAACTCCATAGAACAATGGCATACAAAATTCCCTGATGACTCAGCTACAGTACAGCATTTTTCCCTATAGATGTGATTGCATATGTGGCATATATTTTCCTGATACACAAAAATAAGAGATTTAATTCTATTTGATTTTCACCTGAGTTTTCTTGAACACCTACTCTGTGCTATGTACCATTCTAGGCATTTTTGCATAGTTTATCTCACTGTATCCTCACAATTACCTTGACAGGAAGGTATTATTATCTCTACTTTTGCAGATGAGTAAAGGAAGGATCCACTCCCTAGATGATTGATAGTGCTTCCAGAATTCCAACCAGATCCCCTGACCCAAACCCTAATATCTTCCAGAACAAAATTCTGTTCAAAGAAAAACAAAAGGACCTTTCTAAGGAATCCCTCCCTTCCTCTGTCCCTTCTCTTCTTCCTTCCCTCCCTTTTTCTTTCCTCCACAAGTACTTATTAAGAGGCAAACATGTGTCAGATACTGTTCTAGAAGCCAGGAATATTCTTGGCAATATAAGGAGAAGGCAAAAAACATAGTGGAGTATTGGTAATACTTTCAGAACAACAACAACAAAAAAATCATAGAGTTGATCTCTGGATTTTACTGGAAAAACTACAGGTGGAATTATGGTGGAAAGAGCATGAATTTTGGAGTGAGGCAAGCCTGAATTAAAATCCTGGCTCTGCCACTACCTAGCTGTGTGACCATGGACAAGTCATATAACCTTTCTGAGCCCTCAGGTTTTTTCATCTATAAGGTAAATATAATAACCTTATAGGATTGCCTGACACAAACCAAAATAAAATGCCTGACTCTTGGAAAATGCTCAGTAAACACGCAATGATGATAAAGCCATGTGTAGCTATTTTAACCGTTTCCATTGCAGAAAAAGTTCCTACTACGCTGCCTTGGTCTGGGAGGCTTGTCTGTCTGCCCAGCTGTAGCACTAACTCCTATGACCTCTCCCAGACATCCTGTGCTGAGTCTTAGAAGCTCAGAGTATCTCTGTACATCCTGACACTGCAGAAACTGCACTTCTGTACAATCCATCTCCTTTGGCTTGCAAATCTGGGCTCCTTTGGCAGGCGGGTGCTTCACGGGGTGGAGGGCCAATTCGCCATGGCAGTTTGTATTTGCAGCAGGCCTGACAGGCTGGGAGAGGAAGGCGTTAATGTTTTCTGACAGGCGACCCCTAATTGTGGGAGCTTTTCTTCTCGGCCTTTCTGTGAAATTCTGACTTAGGCGAGCAGCATAACAAAGTGGCAGGGCATTGAGTGTGGCTTGCACTACACTGAGCTGGGGGGCTAAGGTGGGGTTGGGCTCGCCCAGCATTATTCATGAAGACTTTCAGCTGTTTTTGTCTTTTAACTAACCTCTGAGTTTGATCAGAGGGCTGGCCGGCCTCCCTTTCGCCAAAGGCCCTGCTGGCACCTGGACAATGGAGACAGACTGTTTTTCCTAGTAAAGAGAGATAGCAAGGGAGGCCAAGGGCTGGGGGTGGGGGCAGCGAGAGAGGCGAGGAGAGAGACATGCTTGTTTCACTTCTGTCTTCTCTTTGGGGAGAGGGGTGCCTCTTGATAGACTCCCCCAACACAAGCAGCCCCTCTGACTGCTAAATTTCCAGGCACAACGACTTTATCCAGGAAAGTGCACATGGTGGGCTGGTTTTCCCACTTGTTTTTCAAATGCCACACTGCCTTTCCTACTGATATCCTTTCTCCTGTTCTTTCTCGACACCCCTCTCCCTCCTTCCAAAGGGCCCATTGGCTGGAGCAGGGCTCCAATCTAAAGGTGGTTTTTTTTTATTTTTTTATTGTAAATGATGATGGGGAAAAGAAGGGAGAGCAAATGGGGGAGGAAAGGAGAGGAGAAGGAAGAAGAAAAGGAAGAAGGAGAAATGAGCAATACGAAGTGAGAGGGATATAGTGATCAAGAGATAGATCCACAGAGCAAGCCGGAAAGGCAGGCAGACAGAAGTCCTTTGGCCCAGAAAAGATTCAGGGGGCGGGGCTCGGCTGCGGTGAGGCAGCGGCGCAGGGCAGCGTCTGAGCTCAGTTGCGGTGGGGGGGGTGGGCACAGCCCGCGTGGCAGCGAGGAGGTGGGTGAGGGGGGAGGTGTCCCCTAAGTGTGCTCGCTTTTGGCAGGTGCGGAACTTTTGTCCCCCCATCCACTTCCTGCCCGTCAGCCCGGACCCAGGGCTCAGTCCTCTCCAATGCACTTTGCAGAATGTGACTCCCTTCAAGGAATGTGGGTTGGCGGCCTCCCACCCCCACCCCCGCTTCCCCAAAATAGCCAGGGTAGCCACAGCATCAAAGGCGGCTTTGTGAGCCGCCCGCCCGCGGGCTGTCTGGAGGGGGGGCGCACGCGGACCTTCTGGGAGTCCCACTCCTAGCTCGGGTTTTCCTCCCCCTTTCTACTCCTCCCGCCAGCCTCTCCCTACTCTCTTCCATTCATTCTTATCCTCTATTTTTCCTTCATTCTCTCTTTCCTTCTCCCTCTCCTCGCTCCCCTCCCCCTCTCGCCTTACCTCCTTCTTCTCATTCTTCTCTCCTTTCTTCCGCCTGCCCCCTCTCCTCTCCTTTCTTCTCTTCTCTCTGGTCCCCTCTCTCCTTTTTCTTTCTCTCTCGTCTCTTCTCCCTCTCCCTCCTTCATTTCTCTCTTCCTAGCACCTCCTCCCTCTTCCTCCTTCTCACAGCTCAGGCCCCTCCTGGCCCGTGCCCAAGCCTCCCGTTCCCCTCCACTTCTCAGGTCCCGCAGCCCCAACCCCGCAGTCAGGTAAGCGGGCGAGTCCCCGGCGCGCGCGGCTGACAGCGGACGCATGCCTGCAGCCAATCAACGCGCGGATGCTCTGCAGCTTGAATAAATCATTAAGCCTGACACGCGCTCGCGGCCCGCGCTCCGCACGGCAACTTGCTTCCTGCCATTAACCTACACACCCTCTTTTGTAACAACCTAATCTTGCATACAAAGGGAAAAGGAATATAACTTGGACCTGCCTTGTAGACAAACCCTTCTCCTTAGCACCGGGAAAAGATCGTTAGCATCGCGAATCTGTTTGCCTCCACAACCTTTGACACCGGATAACCTGGAGTATGAGGGGGACTTTCGAAAATGATCATTTCTTGGTCCAGGAGTTGAGAGAAGGTGAAGGAAATTCAGAGACTTCTCAGCAATAGAAAAAGGGAAATAGGCTTGCGAGCGCTTAGTCGACCAAAGAAGCATACATCGTGTTTTAAAGACAGGTTACAGTAAAACATACTTCTACAGAGCTCATTCTAGAAGATACAGTTAAGTCCTAGAATTGTTGACTAACTTTAGCCGTTTGTCCCTCTCTTTTTGAACGAGTTGGTAAATGGGTGGATGGATGGATGGATGGGTGGATGGACGGATGGGTGGATGGATGGGTGGATGGGTGGCTAGCACAGCAGCAACGTCTTCGTCCTGCCTCCATGGCAAGTCCCCACCAACCCCTCTCTACCTGATTCAGAAGCGGTTATCTGTTGCGTTGATAGAGTCATTGACAGTTTCTATTCACCTGGTGATGTACCCAAGAGAAGATATCCTCATTCTCAGAGGAGAAAACTGTAACTGGCTTCCTTTGCAAACTTTCAGATAAGTTAGTTCTGGCTCAAAAAGGTGAAGTTTTCCAGAGTTAGATGTTGGACAGAACCAGGGCACCTGCTTCCAAGGCCAGGGTTCACCCCAGTGCCTGAGGGGCTTTCTTGCCCATAGACCTATGAGTCCCTGTAAAGCTTGCATAAAACTTGTGTGTCCAGGAGATCCTGTTGGGAGAGTGGCCAACACATCATTCAGGAGCAGCAGGAACAGATGGCACACTTAAAGGGCTAGGTGAGAAGAGTTTAATGGAAAGGTGAACATGGGGGGGGGGCGGGGGGGCGGTATAGGAAACCAAAATGTTTCAGCGCCCAGGGAGGAGCCATCAAGGGGAGCCAGAAGAGGGAGCTGTTACAGACCACAGCAAGAGCTGTGGCTCTGAGAAGTTTCCTGAAAAGAGCTATGGCCTTAGTCTGAGAAACAGAGCCACTGCCAAAGCAACTGAGGCCATGCAGCGAGGAAGCAGGGATATGAAAACCTCAGGGTTGTCTTCCCTCCTACCTTCCAGTTGTCTGCTGGTGCATCCCACTGGCCAAACCCAACAGGAAGTCAGAGAGCAAGGGAGTTCAAGTAATAAATTCCATAAAGGTCAGACTCATTTTTATGAGTCACAGAGCAGAGCAGAGAAAGGTGGAGATGGATCTGAAGGAGAAAAGGAAGAATAAATAATACAGCAATCAATGGAACAGAACAGACAACGCATTCATTCAACAAATACCTATCTCCCTAGGGACTGGGGATCCAACAGTAAAGGAGAAAGGCGAGTTCCCCAATCTTGTGGAGTTTGCCATCTAGTAAGGGACAACTATGTAAACAAACAAACAAACAAAAGATAGGTATTTTCAGATAGCGGTAGGTGTCAGGAAGGAAAAACAGGATAACAGATAGAGAGTGACTGTGCTATCTGAATGCTACTTTAGACAAGGTGGTTGGAAAAGGCCTCTCCAAGGAGGTGGCATTTAAGGTAAATCAACCTGGACTCCTCTGGAGAGCCTACCCTGACTCCACAACTACTCCCAGGCTTCTTTTGCTAGGGTTCATGGATAAGCCTGGAATCTAGACTGCAATTTGGATGCATCAGCTAGCCAGCCCCTGTGAAAATGCGAGACAGGACTGGCAAATTATAACAACAACAACAGGCACTAACATTTACATATGGCCTGCAATCTCTTCACAAGGCCATTTGCTGACTCTTTTACAGGCATCCTGTCATCTAGCCTAGGTGATACCATCAACCTCACTTGACAAACAAGGCCAAAGCTTAGAAGGACTTGGGCTGTTGGGTTCTGTATTCCAACATTTCCATCCCTGCAAGAATAGTGAAGTTGCAAATGCACACTCCACTCTCTTTCCTCCTATATCTCAGTTCCACTCCTTTGACAGCTCACTTTAAGCAGAGAGCAGGTTTCCTTCTGCCTTCCTTGGTGGGCCCCAGATCTGAAGGTCAGATCCATTCTTTTCCACAGGCATCCCCCACTCCTAATTAAAAAATAAAAATAAAAATAAAAATGACTGTGTCAGGGAAGTGAAACGAGGGTCCAGAACTTCCATCCCTAGCCTCTGCTACTCCCTGCATTCAACAGTTCTGTAGCCCGCCGCGGGTGGGTTTTTTCCTTTTTCTCTCTCAAAACCAGCCACTCTTCGTCAATTTCAGATGCTCTGCAGCCTTAACTCGGTGGTCTCCAGGCCAGTTTTGAATAGGTAAGATTTCTTAGCCAATAAAGTCAGCGCAGTTCTCGTCTCTCTACCCCACCCCACCCCACCCCTGGCAAAAGTGGGGAGGGGGCTAGGACTGGGCAGAGGCCGCGATCGCCAGCGGCTGGGGTCTACATTTTGTATTTCCCTGACAGCCCAGGGCTGCTCCAAAGCCCGCCGCGCAGCCAATGGGCAGTGGTGATTTATGGAGCTGACTAATGCTGGCTGAATACGGCCTGTCAGAGCGCTGTGAATGGCTTCCCCGCGCCGCACAAGCCCGGGCTTTGTGTTGCTAAGCGATTAGAGCAGATGTAATGAGATTTTGCCCAATCCCCGCTTTGCCCTTTCCTAGCTTCGGCAAAATTGTGTGTGTTTTTGTGAATTTTCCGAGTTTGCCTTCACATTGTGGCAAACAACGGCTAACTTTGCCTGGAGTTTAACGAGACTGGATTTTTCCCATTCAGAAGTGAGTAAAAGAACACCTGTCCTCCCAAGGAGAAGGGGGAAAAAATCCCCTTTGTGGGGGGCTAAAACGTTATCCTAATGTTATATTCATAGCTATAAATGACTTGCTACAGTTTCTTTGCATACCTTATCTGGAAACTTGCGAAGGAGCTAAATTAAAAGAAAAAGAAATGCGAAGGGGGGGCAGCTCAGCGCCTTCCATGAAAAGATAAAAAATAAAGGCAGACATCACAAAAAGCATTACTTCCCTCAAGTAAGCTCTAAATTGGCCCATTGCTGGAGGAAAAGTCCGATTATTTACGGCGATGAGGAATTTACTAATTTTTTTTTCTTAATTACGCTTATCTCTTTGAAAGGGACTAAGCCTCAATGTGCATTCTATAGAAGGTCATTTAGCAAACTGACATCAGACGCTGTGGCCTGCTCCGCGCATCGCGGCTTTAAAAAATGATTATTCTGCGCCACTAAATGGTATAGATGTACCAACACAGACTAGATTTTTAACTCTGGAAGACGTGCTGGCTCCCGGCTCTTTGTTGGGTTTTGTAAGATGCATTTTGCGCTCGGCTTTCCGCTTGGCTGGAGACACGCAAACTGAATCTGCAAGTAATGCAGGCGGCGAGCGATGAACCCGCGAGAAGCGGAGTAGGATTCTGATCACGTCCTTGCTAACTGACAAGAAGCAAGCCAGCCAAAAACCCACCAATTTCTTTTTGAATCTTGGTAATTGGGTACTTTTACAGGCAGCTCACGCTATTCGGATAGAGTCACCGCTTAGATACGCCAGTGTCTCAAAGGGACCACACATTTCTAATGCGTTCATTTCTTTAAATATAACTCCTTCTGCAAGGAATTCATATCAGACGTGCCTTTTACTTGAAATCAATATGGAAAGTGTGTATGTTGGGGTGGGGGGGAAGGACTCGAAAAAGTGACCCTGGAAGTGAGAGAAGAGGAACACACCCCCACCACAGGGGGCTTGTATGTCGAGAGGGCTCCCCACACACGCACCTCCCGCACCAACATCCTTACACCCACCCCGAGTCTTCACTATTTCATCCAGCATTCGCTAGTGGCACAATGAGAAACTCGGAATAGGGGCAGCGTTGGAAAGCAGGGCAGACGGCCTTGGCTTTCCAGTTCACTCTTTTGGGGATTTTTTTTTTTTTTTTTTAAATGCTGTAGTGATTTCATCAAAGGATGATGCAGCCATTGATCATTGCCTGTTCTTTAGTGTACGTGTACACATTTGCAGCGCAGAAAGGGAAGAAAACAGTTCTTGCCTATATACCTTTTCCCTCTACATTCATCATAGAGGCACCACTGAACATAGCACTTATCTTCGTCATTTCTGCCACTTGGCATGTTT
This sequence comes from Cabassous unicinctus, assembly GCA_029593785.1. Lineage (NCBI taxonomy): Eukaryota > Metazoa > Chordata > Mammalia > Cingulata > Chlamyphoridae > Cabassous > Cabassous unicinctus. The sequence goes on along the minus strand of JAQZBX010094516.1, from coordinate 2,564 downwards.
TAAACCATCTCCTCCCTCCCACCCATCCCCCCTTTGACATTTTGGTAATAACTTGGCCAGGGGCAGCCAAGTCAAAGAAGGTTTGGAGGCAGCTGATTATTTTCATTTGTAAAAAAAAAAAAGAAAGAAAAAAACAGGTTTTATTATGAAACTAGTTTGTATAAAACAAGGTTATACATTTTTTGTAAGTTTTGTAATAAAACAGTAAGAAAAAAGAGGCAGTGACGGAAATTTCCCAAAAGGCAACCTATCAAAACCACCTGGCTGCCACTTTGCGTTTGGACAGTAGCTGCATAAACTTTGTTCTTCTTGAACAGTATTTAATAACAGCATTAATACATTAACAAAGTTTCTATAAAGTAAGACACATTGGTGCTGAAGTACATCTGGTGGCCTTTGACCTCACCTATGAGGAGAGTTCTTTACAAAACCACATGGAAAATGGCAGTTGTAAGGTGAACTACACGTCTAAAATATGCAGAGGTAATAGCATTACATGTTAAGATATCAAGATATACACGTTTTAAACCATTTGTACAAAACTTCTATAAATTTTTTTCTCTCTCTTATGTACAAAAATATTTTAATATATCCCCAAACTGGTTAGGATAGATACAAATAGATTTTTCTTATAATAAAAAAATTCACAAAAGATCGGAAGCATTCTATAATGAAACAGTAGAAAAGACGAATGAGGGAGGGTGTGGGGCCTTGGGGAAGGGAACCCCGAGGAGGAGATTTCAAAAGACTGAGTATAGCATAGTGTCACTGCGGACAAATGTCCACAGTTTATTGGGATGGGGGGGGTGGACTGAGAAAGACACCAACCCATTTCTAGGGTGCTAAACATTGCGCTTTGAGAGGGGGCGGGGAGGTGGAGGTACCCCAGCAGGCGCTTTCAAGCGCTGCCTGTTACTGGTGGGTGGGAGTTGGTACAAGGGCGTGTGCTGTTCCCTTCCACCAGAAGCCCACTTGATTTTGCACACAAGCTGCATTTTGGCGTCGACTCAGCTCCTAGTCGCTCTTCACAGCTCCGTGAATGGTTGGAGTGCAAAGATACTGATCTGAGTGCATCCCTGTTCTCTGGGAGTCTTGCAGCGCCAGCATGCGTCGCTCAGTTCACATTGTGGTTGGTTGTCTGGACTTTTTTTCCTTCTTCTCTTCTTTTTTTTTTCTTCCTGTTTTTCTTTTTTTCCCTCCTCCTCCCCCACCCCTTCCCCAACGTCGCTGAAGAGAAAAACACTAAAGGTGCAGGTCGGCGGTCACCCTATAACATAAGGGAAAAAACGGCAGAGGTTAGTGTGAACTTGCAGGCTAAAGACAGCGGGAGATGGGGGTTTGGGGGAGGGTCTGTCAGGTACAGCGCCTCTTTAGACACGTACCAGTCCTTGGTTCATCAGCATCTTCCCACCTCACCCCTACCCTATACTTCTTGGAGACCTGGGCAAAGCGCAGTCTCGCAGGCCAGGGCTGAAACTAACAAAGTAGGATTTGAAATTGACAAACTTGAAAACAAACTCTTTAAACCAAACACGCCCCGCAACCTTCCCTGGGAAGACAGTGCCCCTCCCACTGACACGCAGAGGGAGGAAAAGGATGAAGGCAAGAAGAGCCCCCTACCCCGCACCCCCGAAATGCCACCTACCTGCTTCCAAAGTCCACCCGCACCATGGCCTGACCAGGCCGAGCCCCTCAGAACCAGTTGGTGAAGTCGAGCAGCTCTTGCTCTTCGGGACTGAGCGGGTCGTAAGAGCCCTCGTCCGACGAGTAGGATGAGACCGGCGAGCCGGCCATGGAGTTCATGTCGTTGGAGTAGTTGGGGGAGATGGTGGGCGACAGGACGCCGGCCTGGAAGGCGGCGCTCACGGCGTCGTGCTCGTCCAGCAGCTGCTGCAGCGCTCGGATGTACTCGACTGCGGAGCGCAGCGTCTCCACCTTGCTCATCTTCTTGTTGGCCGCGCCGTTGGGGACGTGCTCCCGAAGGGTGGCAAAGCCCAGGTTGACCAGCTTGACGCGGTTGCGCTCGCGCTCGTTGCGGCGCGCCACGGCGGCCGGCTGCTGCTGCGGCAGGCTGTAGCCGAAGCCGCTGAAGTTGAGCCGCCGTTTGCAGCGCATCAGTTCGGGCGAGGACGAGCGCTGGCGCTTCACTTGCTTGGGCGCTGACTTATGACCGCCCCCTGAGGGCTGGCCTTCGGCCGCGGGGCTCAGCTGAGGCGCCGGCTGCTGTTGCTGCGCGTTCTGCGCGGCCGCCGCCGCCGCCGCCGCCGCGGCCGTAGCGAAGAAGCAGGCTGCGGGCTGCAGGAAGGGCTGCGGGGGTTGCGGCTGGGGCTGCTGCCCGGCGCCGCCGCTCTCCATCTTGGCAGAGCTCTCCATGAGCAGCGGCGGCCAAGGAGTCGCGGGATCGCAGGGAGCCGGGACGCGCGGCGCACCGGGGCGAGGGGGGAGCACTGACAGGATTTGGGTGCACGCACAGGGAGGGAAAGAAGGGGAGAGATGAAGAGGGAAACCGAAGAGAAGTTAAAAAAAAAAAAATACAAAATCCCAGGGAGACTTCTTTGGATGGG
>JAQZBX010094515.1:0-12020 GCA_029593785.1 Cabassous unicinctus | reverse complement strand
AAAAAAAAAAAGAAGTTTCAGCAGGAAGTCAGCAAATGCTCATACACCTGCCCTCTAGCACTTAGGGGCAAAGGATGTTGGGAGACTTGAAGGCAGAACTTCAAATGTTCCAGTTACTTTCCAAGGAAGTGCCACATTTGCTCTGTGAAAACAGGGGAGGAATGGGGTTATGGAAGGGAGGAAGAGGGAAGGAGAAAAGGAGGGTAAGATAAATTTAATTTAGACCTTTAGGAAGTATTTAGGCAGATAACCACAAGCTTAGTACATCACATTTTGCTATATAAAGCTACTTCCCTTTAAATTTTTGCCCCAAATCCTCTTATTTGGTTCAAGTCTTATATAAAACTATGTTAAAAACTCTAGAGTCTTCCCACTTTATCTTGTACATCTTTCCAGTCATTTTAGATGCTATTAAGAAATAGTGAAGTTACTACACTAGCTACAGCATGAAGGGAACTTTGTACTGTAACATTTGACTGTTCACCAAATATACAAAATGGGATGGTGATGCAGAGAAACAATCTGTTAGCATACCATAAAAGGAATACAGCTTGCTTTCCCATGAAATCATGTCTATGGATTTGCTTGTTTCCAAACATATTAGGACTTAACTCATAAGAAATAGTTCTCATTTTCTCTCCAAATTTGCAAGCTGAATATTCTACTAATATTTTATATTAAAACAAAAAGCAAAAGCCTTGTAATATTTTGAAAGACAAATGATATTTATATATGCTTATATTTTGAAATTTTTACTTGCTTCTCAAAACAGCTTCAAATAATGGTAATAAAAACATGCTGAGCAATTTTAATCCTACTATAAATTTTGATTTTAACATCTTCAGTTAAAATGACTGATTCATTAAAATGATGGGAAATAATAAAGAAAATCTCCTAGATTCAGATATTTGGAATTTTTAAAAATTTATCAGAACAACCTGGAACCTTTCAGGACTTCCTCAAAAAAAGCCACTGTATAATGAAACTATTTCCTAACCTAAACATATTAGATGTGTCCCTCCTCATTTTCTGAAATTAAGAATTAAGATATTTATTCTGGAAATCTGAGTGACTATTTAAAAAATATTTAACTTAGTTCATCTATTTTATTTATTTTTTTGCTTTATGCTACTGTAAGTAAATAAATTTATACACCTAGCCCCTTAAGGAACAAAATACACTCTACCTTCTTCATTACTTTCTTTACTCAATGAAGATGATACCTGAAAGGTAAGAACAGGAAAGACTCTAGGTTATAACAAATATCTATATGTGAAAACTGTATCAGTTCTTTTCATGGAATTATGGAACAAAGTTTACACACAAATGTTCTTTAACCTGAAAAAAGTAAATATTCCCCTTTGCCTTCTGATTATCATTGCTTTTTTTCCCAGATAAACAAACCATAGATTTAGAATAACACAAAAAGAAGCTTTGGAAATAAGGAGTTTATATAATAAGTTTAAAAGAGAAGTTTTTGTGAGATATAAGATTTTTTTCCCTAATCAGGAACAACAATACTTTAAAAATTTTTTGGTGTATTTTTGTTCTTAACATTTTATTGGGAGAACCATTATCCATAGAGAAGAGTGCATAAAGCCTGTAACTCTAATTTAAAGAATAAATAAAGTGAACACCCATGTAACCACTACCCAATTTGAGAAATAGAACATGCCAGGGCCCTCCCCAATCATAACCTCTTCTCCCCTAGTGATATTCACTATCCTGATTTTATAATAGACTTTTCAGATTTCTAATTTAAAAAGATTTTTTTTTTTAATTTTTAAAGAAGCTTTAGATTACATAAATGTTACATAAAAAATATAGGGGATTCCCACATGCCCCACCTCCTCCCCCCTCCCACACTTTCCCACATTAACAACGTCCTTCATTAGTGTGGTACATTTGTTAAAATTGATGAACACATATTGGAGTATTGCTACTAACTGTGGACTATAGTTTACATTATAGTTTACAGTCTGCCCTGCACAATTTTATAGGTTATGACAAAATGTATCCGTCATTGCAATGTATGCAGGACAATTCCAATGTTCTGAAAATGCCTACATGGTACACCTATTCTTCCCTCTTCCTCCCCTCAGAACATGTGGTGGCCACAGCCTTTATATCAATGATAAAAGTTTTTCCATTGTAATAATAATAATAATATTTCAAATTTAATAATCAACTTCTAATTTTCTGAATCTGCTCACTTTCCATACTAAATACCCACCTTTAACATGTGAGGTCTGAGGCAAAGGTACCAACGGAGGACTACATATCATACACCCAAATATTTAAAAGTTATACATCAAGCTAACAAAGCGATAAATAGAATATAAAATATTCCATCCTACTAGCTTGATAAATTACCTTTGTAATGATCTGGAAGTTCTTGGTTAGAATTCCAGACACCTCACAGACATATGCCAGCAAGTGGCAGAGTAAGGAATAGAGGTGTGTGGCCCTCTTCTTGCTTCCCCCTTCTCTTCCTGCCCTAGGCTCCCTTCTGCATTGTTAGGGTTCCACCCACACATGGGATAGAAATCCACACATCTGTATGTGGACTACCTCTAAACAGCCACCCATTGGCCCATGCAGAAGTAATGGTGAGTGCACAGTCTGCACACTCAGGAGGCTGGACCTGGGGAGATGCCATTAGGCCCTGCAAACAGGCTTGGAGCTATTTGGGCAAAGAATTTCAGGGTCTTGGGTAGTCAGAATGTGGTCTACCAGGTGAGTCTAAAACTTTGGCCTCTGTTCTTCTTGCCCAATGGGAAGGGCATGGCTAGATGAGGGCAAAGAGGAATGCTTTATAAAAGCAGGACCCAAGAAACGGACCCTTCTTGCTGAAATCCAAGGGCAGTACTGAATAGGAAGAAGGAAAATTAAAATTTCAGCAATATTCTCCCAAATCATAAATGGTTTACAGTTATTTTCTCTTCTACTCTTTAAGAAAAAGGTTGATCAAATATTGTTTTATTTTCTTTATATCATAGAAAAAGATGGTACAACCATGTAAATAAAAAAGACACCTATACAAATTTTATGTAAATCATCTTTGAGCTTTTCCAAAAGTACTTCAAAGGAGATGAAAGACTCTATTTGGTTTCTTAAGTCAGAGAAAATAAATTAGTATAGTTGGTTTTGAGGATGATAGTCTTAAAAAAAAAAAAAAATCTGGGTGGACAGTAACACAACAACAAAAATTATACTCGTTAAGATTAGGCTTTTGGGATTGATGGCTCAATTTTTCTAAATAGACTATAATATAGAGTAACATGCTAAACAGTGCAAGTTAGTGCAATAAGAGTGCAACCTAATTAAATTGCACCGACTACAAAGTTTGCTGGAAAGTTAGCTGTTTAGATTTCCTGTTTAAAATTAGCAGCTGTTTCTTGCTGGAGTTGCCAAACATTTGAGAGGAAGAAAATGGACAGAGTATAAAAATAGAATAATTGAGCAACTTCTCATTAACTAAAAAGCACTGCAGAAAAGAAATGGGCAAGCTACTCTATTTTTTTTTTTTTTTTAACAATTTCCAGACATTTTTATTTTTTCATTCTTAAAACATACTTCATGACTGGTAGAGTATATTCAGAACACACAAAACCTTATGTAAAAGAAAACATACAGCATAGGTAAGACCAACATGAAGAGATGACTATTAAATTTTGGGGTAATTTTTTGGTACATTTTTTTCCTATTAAGATATGCCAAAGATAGCCCAACATTTAAGTTAGAAAACAATAGCAACAACAACAATGGGTTCATGATGCACACATCAGCTATTTAACTCTTCACCTATTGGCAATGATTTCCTAATTCTTAAACATAATGACAAATATGATACTCACTTACAGAAATGGAAGAATAAAGAAATGCAAGGAGTGGCACCTAAAAGTGAGCCAATCAAAACTCTCACTCTCAGAGGTCATTATCATTACCATGTCAATGTAAGAAAACAAGAAAGCATTTTTAGTTACTTCTCCTAATTTCTCAGTAGGGAAAAAATGTGGACACCGTCTACTCATCTAAGATAAATTCTCCACATACCGGTGAGTATTGTTTTATACCTTCATTCTAAAGTGCTATTTCCTTTTCTTCCCCATCCCAAAAATACTTCTTATGAATCAACTTTAGTTTCTTTCAAACAAATCCAGGGTTCTCATTACCAAAGTATTCCTCATTCTTTCATCAAAGAAATCTTAATACTGGCATCTGCCCCATTCTTATCTAAACTATGTTTTTTAAATTAATATTGAACTATTCATACAACTGCTCTGAACTTAAGTCTCTCCTTCCAATAACTACAATAGGTCCCTATAAACATTTTCACCTTCAGTTTACATCTGTTCAAAATAATTAACAAATATAGCACTCTGAACCAATTTAAAGTATCCTGTTTTAATATATGGCATGCAGATATATATTCTGTCATTATACTTTCTTAGGGTTCAAAACTAAAGGAAAAAAGTTCTCAATTTTTCATTCAGGTGCAGAAGAGTTTTGGCTAAATTAAATTACATCTGGCAGTCCCTTTTTACATTGTTTCCATAGTTCATAAGATAGTTAATCTATATTCATTTTATTTTCACACTCCCTTTCTGATTTTCACTTTAGAAATCAACAAATATGACCAATTCACAGTTATCCATAATTAAGACTAAATAGACTATGAAAGAGCAAGACTAAAAGTATTTTAAGTTTATGTAAGTTTAATCCACTTCCTCTTCCTTTCAAAATTTATTTAAGCATCTAGTGGCTAACAAAATGATTGATTTTACTTTCATTTCCTTTGTCTATCTTCCAGTGGTAGTGCAGTGTAAGTTGTCAGAAGAGAAACAAAAAAGAGGAAGGAGGAAGGAAAAATAAGTAGTCTAGAATCAGAACCTGATTTATCAAGAGAAGACATTATTATGAAATCCCCCAGAGATGTTCATTCACAGACTCCTAAGTAAAACATATCTGTATAGTATAATTATCTTACTCTGACCACATTAGAAAATAACATCCAGGGACGCAGGTGTGGCTCAATCGATAGAGCTCCCGTTTACCATATGGGCGGCCCTGGGTTCGCTTCCCGGGGCCTCCTTGTGAGGGCAGGCTGGCCCGCGTGATGCAGCGGGACCTCACAGCAAGGGGGAGATAAGCAGACACAGAAAAAACGCACAGCAAATGGACACAGCAAACACAAGCAGCAAGGGGGGGGATAAGTAAATAAATAAATAAATCTTTTTTAAAAAAAAAAAAGAAAATAACATCCAAAGAATGGTTCTATTCTAAAGTGAAACACTGTTCTCCACGATGGAGGTATAGCTTTGAGTAGAATGGCCACAGAGGAAATAGTCTCTTGCCTAGGCAGTCCATAAGATCAAAGCAACCCGGTAATAAGAAGGTATCCCAAGCCAGATAGATCTCAAAGCCTAGTTCTGAATTGGCTTGATTTAAATACCAGAAGCCAGATTCCCATCTCCTGGGATATGCAAGGTAAGGGTTATATTTTTTCCCTCCTTTAACTATTGGTGTCTTTATATTTGTAGTGCATTTCTTGTAGCATATACTTGGGTCTTAATTTTTACCCAACTAGAAATCTTTTAATTATGGGATTTAGGCCATTTATATTTAATGTAATTATTGATATGGCTGGTTTTAAATCTATCATCTTGCTATTTATTTTCTATTTGTCCCATATGTTCTTTGTTCTCCCTTCCCTCTTTTTCTGCCTCTTTTAGGATAAATTGAATATTTGTGTGTGTGTGTGTGTGTGTTATTAAAGTTTCTCTCTTTTGTTGGCTCAATAGGTATAACTGTGTGCTATTTTAGCAGTTACTTCAGGGTTTATACTGTATATCTTTAACTTATCAGTCTATCTTCCTGTGATATTATACCACTTCATATATGATGTAAGAACCATTTCTCCACTCATCTTTGTGCTATTGTTGCCATACATTTTTCCCCTACGTATAAATATCAGTTTTTTTTGCTTCAGTAGTCAATTATTATTATTTTTTTAAATCCACAGGTCATAGTCTGACCCATGCAAACACACATGGCTCTGTTACAAGAAAGTAAGGTTGTAACTTTTTAAAAACTTTTATTTCATAATTTTTTCAGGAGGTACTGGGGATTGAACCCAGGACCTCATATATGTGAAGCAGACGTTCAACCACTGAACTATATCTGCTCCACTTATTTGATTTTTATAAGCAATTTTACTGGATATATTCACACTCCATACAATCCATCTAATTATCTTTTGTAGAGATTTAAATAATTAGAAAACAATCTTAATACATTTACCTACAGTTATCTTTTCTGTTGTTCCTTTGTGTAGATCCAGATTTCTGTCTGTTATCATTTTTTCTTCCCGCAGGACTTCCTTTAATATTTTTCATAGTTTGAGGTGATGAATTCTTTCAGCTTTTATTTGTCTGAAATGTGTTTATTATGCTCTCATTTTTTGACAATATTTATTCTAGGCATAGAATTTTAAGTTAACAGGTTTTTTACCCCCCTTTCAAGACTTTAAAGATGTTCCTCCACTGTTTTGTTTGCTTTGTTTCTAATGAGACATTTGTTGTAATTTTTGTCTTTGTTCTTCTGTACTTAATGTGTCATGCCTACCACCCCCTCCTTGTGTGTTTTTTTTTTTTTTTTTTTGAGGTACCTGGACCAGGGATTGAACCCAGGACCTCATATGTGAGAAGCTGGCACTCAACCACTGGACCACATGTGCTCCCCTGAGTTGGTTTTTTCATTTGCTTTTTTAAAGGAGGCACCAGGAAGTGAACCTGGGACCTCCCATATGGGAAGCAGGTGCTCAATTGCTTGAGCCACATCTGCTCCCCTGACTTCTTTTAAAATCTTCTCCTAATCACTGTTTTTAAGCAATTCGATTATGATATGCCTTGGTATTGTTCTCTTCATGTGCTTGTGGTTTATTTGGAAATCTTGAATCTGTAGGTTTCTAGTTTTGGCTAGAAATTTGGCTCTTACTTCCTTAAATATTTTTCTGACTCTTCCATGCCCAATCTCTTCTCTGGGGACTCCTATTACATATATATATATATAAAGTTACCTGAAGTTTTTCATAGCTCATTAATGATCTTTTTTGGTCTTCTCTGTATTTCATTTTGTATAGCTTCTATTCCATCTAATACATTGTAATTTCCACATATAGTTCAGTTTGAGTCTTGTTTATGTCTTCCATATCTGTACTTAACTTTTGAACATATGGAATATAGTTATACTGTTTTAATGTCATTTTCTGCCAATTCTAAAATCTGTGTCACTTCATGTTGATTTTGATTGATTTATCTCCTCATTATGGGCCATGTTTTCCTGTTTCTTTGGATGTCTGGTAATTTTTTACTGGCTGTCCAGTATTGTGAATTTTACTATATTGGGTGTTGGATATTTTTTATATTCCTATACTCTTGAGCTTTGTTCTGAGACGAAATTACATTACTTGGAAAGTTTGATCATTTCAGGTCTTGTTTTTAAGATTTGAAAGGCAGGACCAGAGAAGTGTTCAAGACCAGAGCACTGCTGAGCCAACTGCTGAGGCAAGCTTCTCTGTATCCTCTACCTAATAATGTTAATAACGAATAATAATAATAATAATGAATCGTTTCAGGTTGGCTGGTGGGAACAGGCCCTGTGTGAGCATTAGGCACAATAACCTTTAGTTCTTTCCCAAGCATGGGACAGATTACTCATGCACCAAATAAACTAGAGTGAGACCCTCTACAGCTCTGGAGTTCTCTCTTCTCCACTGCCCTAGCTGCCTTCGTGCTGTTGGTCTCTCAGCTCCGTTTCCTCAACTCAAGGCTCTGCCTAAGTTTCCCATGCCTGTGTCATGGCCTGGAAACTCTCAAGGCACTAAACTGGAGCCATTAAAGGGCTTACCTCATTTTTTACTCATCTCTCAGGTATCACCACCCTACTTTGCCTGCTGTTCAGTGTCTTGAAAACTATTATTTCATTTTTCAGTTATTTCAGGTAAGAAAATAACTGAAAAAATGGTTCCTGTTATTCTATCTTGGCCAAAAGTCAGAACAAGTCCTTTTAATAACAAAACTACACTACCTCTCAGCACAATCAGTGTAATACTGTTTCTTTGCCCTGAATGTCTCTTCCATCTTCAAATAAGATTCTAAATCCTTCTTAAAGGTGATGTTGTAAAATACATAGATCTCGAAATGATAAGAACTGGGTCTTTTCTAGTAATCAGATTAAGGGAGCTATAAAATTCATCATTTATACTTCAGGTAAATGAAGCAGATTTACATGAAACTCAACAAAAAGGGATATTGAAAGAAGGCACAAAGAAAAGGGAAAACATGGACTGTATTCTAGTATTACTAGCGTTACTAATTTAGGTCAGATTTCTTCACCTACAAAGATACTTTTCAGTGATTCAAATTGGAATGTTCATAAGAATTGCAAATAAAAGGGGTAAAAGTGGGAAAACTAGGAGAAAAGCATTTGAATTATCATCTTTCTTACATATAGCAGAATTAAAATAATGCTGTGGTATAACTTCATCGTAAAAGCACCATATGGGTAGGAGTGAGAAAATGATGGCATGTTTTCTCCCCCCACCCCATTTCAAAGAGTTTTCAAACTAAAACTAATAGCATTAGAAGTACCCCTCCATATCTTTTGCATGCCCCATTACCCTTTATTTTCCTTTCTTTCAACTTAATCATGAAGGGAAGGGATCTAAGCCTTGTCCATGTTTTAGGCTTGGAGCTTTACCTGCCTTATCTCAAAACGAGTTTGAAGGAAAGAATGAAATTCTACCAATGCTTGGTATGCATTTTCAAGTAAAAAGAAGGGAATGTCCAAAAGTAGAAGTTTGTTTTTGGTTCCATTCCCAAATAAAGCCTGTATTATTCCTTATATTTTAATGACTACAATAGAACATGTTTTTCTAAAATTATTTAAGTGATATTTTGGGGTTTAGTGAGCTTGTGAAATGATATTTAAATTAAACCTAGCAATTTACATATTTTGCAGGTAAGAGTTTTCAACCAAGCAAACCTATAGCATGTGCATTCTTCTTTGAAATTTATTGACATTTCTAACTTTACTGTTTTCACTGTTAAAACTATCATGTCAGAAAGAACTGCTTATCAAAAACTCATTCACCATCACAATTTGAAAATTTTCAGATGTCATCAGGAATATTTAACAACGTACAAGAAAAAAACACAAATCAAGATGATGCACATAAACACCAAAATAAAAAGAAAAGGATTTTTTTAGATTGTTATGTAGGGAATGACTTATGTATATCTGGTATTTCAAATGTTTTATTATGTACAGCATTCTATCAGCAATGCATTATTATTTATATGAGCTGTCATCCAGCATATGAAAGTGTCCTGGTTTTATAGACATAGACAGACATTTTTAAAGGTATTAATTAAAATAAAATCCTACCTCTAGCTGTAAATTGCCTCTACTACAATAAAATAATTAGATAAAGGGTGAAAAATACTCTAAAGTAAATTAGTACTAACATTTGGCTTGAGATTGAGAAGTCATAAAACAAAGAATTATATTGTAGAATATTTAGAATAGGTCAAATACTTTGAAAGAAAGCCCAAATTGTACAAAGTGAGTAAAATATATGTTTTTAGGTTAAGGAGTAGGGAAAGAGATTCTTAAATTTATCCTTGGAGATACAAATTTTTAAAATTGTGAAATATTTCAAACGTGGTTATGTGGGACTCCCCTATATATATTCCCACCTCCCCACCCCAAGAAGGCTCCCTTGTCTGTCTGCTCGTTGTGTCTTGCTCATTTTATCTGTTTTTTTTTGTTTTGTTTTTTTAAGGAGTCACTGGGAACAGAACCTGGGACTTCCCATTTGGGAGTCAGGCGCCCAACTGCTTGAGCCACATCCACTCCCCTCCCCTATATTTTCAATGTAACATTTATGTAATCTAAAGCTTCTTCAAAAATGGAAAAAAATAAAAAATAAAAATATACAGTATTATTTTGGGTGTTTTAAAATTTACATAAATGGCATATCCTATACGCATCTTGCTACAGACTCCTTCTTTCACCCAGCATTGTGCTTTGAGGATTTTATCCATGCAGATTTATGCAGTTCTAATTCACTTCTTTTACCTGTGGCATGGCATTCTACTGCATAAATATACCACAACTTACTTACCCAGTCTCATATTAATAGGCATTTATTCAGCTTCAAAATTTTCCATGTCTGATTATATAAATTCATACATTAGTGTTTCTCTGGAATGTGTACCTAGAAAGGGAATTTCTGAGTAGTTGGGTAGGAGAGTCTTCAAGTTTACTAGAAATTACTTAACTGCTCTTCAAAATGGTTGTACCAATTAATACTCCCATCAAGCATTAATTAAGTATGAGATGAGAGGTTCCTAATCCCTACTTGCTTGAAAACACTTGCCATTATCAGATTTCTAAATTTTTGCCAATCTGATAACTATAAAATTGTACTGTATCTTAATTTGATCTTTCTGATTACTAGTGAGACAGAGCAAATTTTTTACTTTTACTAGCCATTTCAGTTTACTCTGTGAGTTGTCCATTTACAGTGTTTGCCCATTTTTCCTACTGAGTTATCTTTTTTCTCATTGATTTGAACAAATTGTTTATTATTTTAAGTGTTAATCCTTTTGTTGGTTGTATGCAACTTTCTTTGGTTTCAACTTTCAATGGTTTATTTTTTTTTACATTTTAAAAAATTTTTATTGAAGTATATCATTCATACATGAACATACATAAACAAACAGTATATGGTAAAAGTTGTGAATTTACAAAACAAACATGCATAACATCCTATGGGGTCCCATACATCAACCTACCACCAACACCTTGCATTGTTGTGAGACATTTGTTACAAATTATGAAAGACTATCGTCAAAATCTTATTACTAATTATAGTTCATATCTTACATTTGGTGTATTTTTCCCCAACCCATCCTATTATTATTTTTAAAAATATATTTTTATTATAGAAGTTGTGAACTTACAAAACAATCATGCACATATGCAGAAACTCCTACACAACACCCCTTCACCAATACACCACACCGTGGTGGAACATTTGTTACAGATTATGAGATAATATCATCAGACTATTACCACCAACCATGGACCACAGTGCACACCTGGCACACCCCTTCCAAATCCCCCCACCCCCATTATCAACACAGTACAACTTTGGCACTGATGCAAGAATATTACAGTATTGCTGTTAACCACAGTCCATAGGTCACACCAATTGTATTTTTCCCATGTTTCTCCACATTCCCATCACCCTACAATAGTGACATACTTAATGGTTACCTTTTATCTTATCTTATGGTATCACTAAATTGCTTACAGCTTTTTTTGTTCTTTACTCAAATTTACTAATCTTTGCCAGGTTATTCCTGGCCCTTTACTATTCCATATAAATTTTAGGATCAGCTTGTCAAGGTCAGTGAAAACTTCATTCTTTTTCACAGCTGAATAATATTCTATTTATGTATATATACCACATTTAGTTTATCCATTCATTGGTTGATGGACACTTGGGTTGCTTCCATCTTTTGGCAATTGTGAATAATGCTGCTATGAACATCAGGTGCAAATACCTGTTCAAGTCCTTGCTTTCAATTCTTTTGAGTATATACCTAGTAGAGGGACTGCCAGGTCATATGGTAGTTCCATACTTAGCTTTCTGAGGAACCACCAAACTGTCTTCCACAGTGGCTGCACCATTTTACACTGCTACCAGCAATGAATGAGTGTTCCTATTTCTCTACATCCTCTCCAACACTTGTTCTTTTCTGTTTTGTTTTTTTTTAATAGCAGCCATTCTAATGAGTACAACATGGGATCTCATTGTGGTTTTGATTTGCATTTCCTTGATGACTAATGATGTTGAGCATTTTTTCATGTGTTTTCTGGCCATTTGTATGTCTTCTTTGGAGAGATGTCTATTCAAGTCTTTTGCCCATTTTTTTTTTTTTTTTTTT
>JAQZBX010094514.1:0-12020 GCA_029593785.1 Cabassous unicinctus | reverse complement strand
TTTAAAAGACAGAGAACTGCAAGTGTTGGAGAGGATGTGGAGATATATATATAAGTTTTTTGTGCCATATTGTAATTTTATAAAAAGAATTGGAAATATAATCAAACTCGTTCTAACAAAGAAAGCAGAAACTACAGATACACAAAACGCTGGAACTAAGAATAAACAGCTCCCAAACTCAAAATTTCTCCTATGGCTTGTGAAAGTCTCTTCCCACACAGGAGAGAAAAGTCACTGGTAAGGTCCATTGGTTGACAAATAGGGAGTCAACTAATCACAAGTTATCATGGGAGAGAGGAATGGTTCATAAAAATAAGGACTTAGTCCATCAAGAAGAATGTACTGCCATCCATTCTATGCACACATGATTATCGAATTGAACAATGAAGAAAAACAGAAAAAGAAATACTTTAGAGAAATAGGGAATTAGAATATTTCCTCTTTGACTCACACCACCTTTTATTCCTTCATCAACGTTTTAGCGATGTATATCATCCATACATGAACAGAAAACCTTGTAGTGAAGAGCAAAACACATGACCTTATAAAATAAAGGGACATAAATCATTACAGGGCACCTATATGCACATCTCAAGGAGGAAATTTAATCGTGAATCATTTTTTAAAACTTGGCCAGATGGTCTTTCAAACACGACTAATAAGTTAGAATGTTACCGCAATTTTGTGTGGTGTTTCTGACATCAAAAATATTTTTTAAAACAAACCTGTTTCAATGATGATTATTAAACCAATATCCTATTTATCAAATGTGTACATTCCCTGGTGATTGGTATATTCAGAGAGGTATGCATCGCTCTCCTCAACCATTTTTAAACTGCTACAATATTTCTATAATTATTATAATAAAGAAAGAAATCCAGATGAAGAGAGAAAAAATTATTCACCTCTCAAACCCTTTGTTGACACTGGCATGTAGACATGTATTTCTGGGAAACCTTGGAAAAAAATTTGGTTATATATCCATTCTATTGATATATGATCACATACCACATTATGTGGAGAAAGGGAGCAATGAATGGTCTTCTAAAACATATTGCAAATGTCTTTAATATAAAATTATACACTGAAATGGATATGTTTGACAGAAAATGTAAATTTTTAGAGGGAGTGAAATTTGGTTAGTTTTAATATAATCAATGATGTGAAAGAGTAAGACACAAACACTTATAAAGAAAAATAAATACTCTGATATAAGCGAAATTATTATAAACAAAATTCTAATTATTTTATTCCAGGAATAACATTCTGGCATAATAACTTCTAGGCATGAAATTTATTTTCTCATGTAATTTCCATTAAGGCATTCATTGATTATGAGAAAAAAATTCCTTTATTGGAATTGCCCATATCCCATTGGCACAAATTCCCCCACATAACAAGATCACTAGGAAAACTTTCATATTTCCAATGAGAGATACTCAGTGCAATGGAATCCAAGGGCAGAGGAAGAAATGAGAATAGAATGAGAAACTATTGTCATCTCAATGTGGGGCCAACATTATCAAAAGTCACCAGACACCAGATACAATCATTTTAGCGCTGCAGATTGATTACTTGGAGCTAGAGGGAATGGCGCAGGGGATCTTTGGAAAAGGCAGCAGCAGGAGAATAGGCACTGTTAAAAATAGAAAAGAAAGGGAAGAATGGAATCCTGGAGAAATGAATTGCACCCTAATTCTCAAAATTAGCATGAAAAGGAAAAATAATGACTAGCCAACTCAGGAATATGTGGAAAAATTAAAACACAAGAGTCTTTAAAACAGACACAACACATACACACAACTTTCCAGACAGGTTGAAGGCAGAGCTTGGAAAACAGTTTTGAACATATGGTATGGTCTGTGTCTATGGGGGAATAATGTCTTCATATTTTATCATGATGTAAGAAATATTCCACCACGGTGTCATGTCATGCTCTATAAAAATTTTATGAGTATGATTCTCGAATGCATAAATGTTTTGTTAGTTAGATAGCCTTTCCTGATTTTCTGGATATCTTTGTGTTGTTCTACAGTGCTGTGGGATTGTGATGTAGGTATCCATACAAATATAAGTGTTCTTATGCCAGTGATCTTATGGCTGTCCTTCAACAACTTTTTTTGCTTATCAATCAACTTTATTGATATGTGATGCCATACTACATCATGGGGACAATGTGAAAAATGATTGGCATTTTTAAAGCTGTTGAAAACTTTTTTTCAAAATTATTAGCTGAAATGGATATTAGATAGAAAGAAAATGTTAATTATAAAACAGATTGTACATAAAGCGATAATTCAGAGGAGATCCTTTCCATGATTTCAAGAATGTTTACTGAATGATTTGAAGGCTCAGGATTTTATTTTAAGGGAACAATTCTTGATTTCCTGGACATCATTGAACTCTTATCGAGTGCACAGAGTTTGTGATTCAGATATCCATATATAAATACCTGCCCTTATGACACATTGTAATTTTTTTTAATGTATTGGAAATAAAATTAAACTCATTCTTAGAAAGAAACAGAATCCAAATATACCCAAGTGAAAACCCAAGAACTCAAAGTAGAAATAGCTCCAAGCATCCAAATTTCTCCTATGGCTTATGAAGGTCCTCGCCAACATCCCAAAGAAAAAAAGGGATTTGAAGTGATCCACAAGGTGACAAAGACTTAATCAAATATTTACAAGATATCATGGAGGAGAGAAATGGTTCATAGAAGTCCAGAACCTAAACCATCAAGAAGAGTGCACCACCCTCCATTCTATGCATGGGTGATTAGAGCCCCAGAAAATAAGAAACTAAAAAGGAAGACCATTTATGAGAAATAGATAATTCCAAAGTTTCATATTTCTCTCTCACCAAAATTTTCTCTTAACATTTTTAGTGATGCATAACATTCATACATGAACATACATTACCTTGAAGTCTAGAGCAAAAATCACAGATTTAGAAAATAAAGACTAATTAGACTTTACAATGATCCCATCTCCAGCAGAAACTTGAATTGTGATTCAATTTAAATAATTGGCCAGAGCATCTTTGAAACACGACTAATAAATATTATCCATGGCTCCATTTGAGTGTACAATTCCTGACATCTCCACGATTTTTAAAACAAATTGGTTTCATAGGGACATATTAAACTGATATCTATTTTATCCAATGTGTACATTCCCTGGTCCTTCATATGTTCACATGTTGTGCATTCATCCCTTCAATCTTTATTAAACCTATTCAATGGCTCTATAACAATTATAATAAAATAAAAAAACAAGAAAATAAAGAAGAAATTATTCACCTCTCAATCCATTAGTTCACACTGACATACATAGGTGTTTTTCTGGCTGTCCTTGAACAAATTTTTTAAACTATTAGTTTTATTGCTAAGTGTTCTCATACTACATCATATGGACAAAGAGAAAAATCAATGGATTTTTTAAGGCTGTTGAAAAGTTTTTTTTTTTTTTAATAATAACTGTAATGGATATTAGATTGAAGGAAAAGGTTATTTTTAAATGGGAGTTTTTTTAAAACAAATCTGTTTTATTAGACATGTTAAACCAACATCTTTTTTATCCAATGTGTGCATTCCATGGTCCTTGGTACATACACAGTTGTGTGCATTCAAATCTTCAATCATTATTAAACCTTTTCAATAGCTCTATAATAATTACAATAAAAAAAGAAAAAACAGAAGAATAAGAAGAAATTATTCACCTAAAAATACATTTGTTGACACTGACACACAGAGTTGTTTTTCTGGCTGAACTTGAACACCTATTTTTGTTTATCTATCAGTATTATTGGTATGTGACCTCACTCTACATCGTGTGAAAAAAGTGAACAATGAATGGCTTTTTTAAACTGTTGAAAAGGACATTATTTTAAAATTATCAGCTGAAACGGATCTTACATTGAAAGAAAATGCTAATTTTAAAAGGGATTGTATGTAAATTGAAAATGCAGAGATCTTTTTCCTTGATTTCACGATTGTTTTCTGAATGTTTAGATGTCTCCAGATTTTGTTTCAAGGGACCATTCATGATTTTCTGGATATCATTGTGCTGTTCTCAAGTGCAGAGGTGATGCTGGTATCCATATATAAATACCTGCTCTTATGATATATTGTAATTTTTTTAGAATGAATTGAAAATAAAATCAAACTCATTCTTACAAAGAAACAGAATCCACATATACAAAAATGAAAACACAAGAATTCAGAGTACATATAACTCTCAGCCTCCAAATTTCTCATATCGCTTATGAAGGCCCTTGCCAAGAACCAGAAGAGAAATACATACTTGTAGTGTCCACAAGGTGACAAAGAATGACTCAAATGTTTACAAGATATAATGAGGGAGAGGAATGGTTCATAAAAATCAAGGAGCTAATCCATCAAACAGAGTGTACCACCCTCAATTCTATTCACACATGATTATAATCTCCAACAATGAAGAAACACAATAGGAAGACCTCTTTAGAGAAATAGGTAATTCCAAAGTTTCCTATTTGTCTCTCACGACCCTCTTTCTCTTAATATATATTTTTATTGAAGTTTATGTCAATACATGAACATATATAAACGTGCAGCCTAGAGCAGAAATCACCACCTAGGAATTAAAGGGGCCTATCACCTTACAATGGTCCCATACCCACATCTCCAGCAGAAATTGAATAGTGGTTCAGTTTTAAAAATTGCCCAGATAATTTCTGAAACAAGACTAATAACAATTATCCATGGCTTTACTTGGGAGTAGAATTTCTGTCATGCCCATGATTTTTATAAGAAATATGTTTTATTGAGACCTATTAAACCGATATCATTTTTATGCAATATGTACAATCCCTGGTCCTTGGTATATTCACAGTGGTGTGCATTCATCTGTTCAATCATTATTAAACCTTTTCAATAGCTCTGTAATAATTATAATAAATAAAGAAATACCAGAAGAATAAATAAGAGATTATTCACCTCTCAATCCTTTTGTTGACACTGACATACAAAGGTGTTTTTCTGGCTGGTTTTGAAAAAGTTTTTTGTTTATGTACCAGTTGTACTGATGTGTGATCCTATATTACATCATATGGACAAAGTGAACAATGAATGGCTTTTTAAAATCTGCTGAAAAGGGCTTTATTTTAAAATTATGTACTGAAACGGATATTAGATTGAAAGTAAAGTTAAATTATAAAAGGGAGTGTAGATAAACCGATAATTCTGAGGGGATCATTTTGCAGGATTTCACGATTGTTTACTGAATGTTTAGAAGGCTCTCGATTTTTTTCATGGAAAACAATTCCCGATTTTCTGGATATCATTGGGCTGTTCTCGAGTGCAGAGACATTGTGATGCAGATATCCATATATAAACAACTGGTCTTATGAACTAGAGTATTTTTCTAGAAAGTATTAGAAAGAAAATCAAACTCATTCTTCAAAGAACAGAATCCACCTATAGTCAAATGAAAACACAGGAGCTCACAGTACAAAGAGCTTCCAGCCTCCATATTTCTCCTATGACTTATGAAGGATCTTGCCAACTCCCAGAAGAGAAAAAAGGGATACCTATGGCCCACAAGGTGACAAAGAGTGACTCAAATGTTTACAAGATATCATGCGGGAGAGGATTGCTTCATAAAAGATAAGGACCTATTCCATCAAGCAGAGTCTACCACCATCCATTCTATGCATGCGTGATTATAGCTTCCAACTATGAAGAAATAGGAAAGGAAGACCATTTTAGAGAAACAGGTAATTCAAAAGCTTCATATTTGTCTCTCACAACCCATTTCTCTTCATGTATATTTTTAATGATGCATATCAGTCATATATGAACACACAAAACTTGAAGGCTTGAGCAGAAATCACAACTTTATAAAATAAACGGGAATAACACATTACAGTGGTCCCATAGCCACAACTCCAGCAGAAACTTGAATTGTGATTCAGTTTTTAAAATTGATCAGAGCATTTCTGATACATTACTAATAACTATTATCTATGGCTCACCTTGTGTGTACAATTTCTGACATCCCCACGAGTCTTAAAACAAATTTCTTTGAATAGACCTATTAAACTGATATCGTTTTTATCCAATGTGTTCATTCCCTGGTCTTTGGTATATTCTCAGTGGTGTGCATTCATCGCTTCAATCATTATTAAACCTTTTCAATAGCTCTGTAATAAGTATAAAAAATAAAGAAATACCAGAAGAATAAATAAGAAATTATTCACCTCTTAATACATTTGTTGACACTGCCATACATAGGTGTTTTTCTGGCTGTTTTTGAACTGCTTTCTGTCTATGTATCTAGTTTATTGATATCAGATTACATACTATATCATGTGGACAATGTGAAAAATGATTGGCTTTTTTAAAGCTGTTGAAAAGGTCTTTATTTTCAAATTATGAAGTGAAACGGATATTAGATTGAAAGAAAATGTTAATTTTAAAAGGAGTGGATGTAAATCAATAATTCTGAAGAGATCCTTTTCCATAATTTCATGACTGTTTACTACATGTTTAGAAGGCTCCAGATTTTGTTTCAATGAAATCTTTTCAGATTTTCTGTACATCACTGGGCTGTTCTCGACTGCAGAGTGATTGTGATGCAGGTATACATATATAAATATCTGCTCTTATGACATATTGTAAGTTATTAGAAATTATTGCATATAAAATCAATCTCATTCTTATAAAGAAACAGAATCCACATATACACAAATGAAAACTCAAGAGCTCAGAGTACAAGGAGCTGCCAGCCTCCAAATTTCTCCTATGGCTTATGCAGGACCTAGCCAACACCCAGAGTTGCAAAAAGGATATGCAGCATCCACAAGGTGATAAAGAGTGACTCAAATACTTACAAGATATCATGGGGGAGAGAAATGTTTCATAAAATTCAAGGACGTAATCCATGAAACAGAGTGTTCTGCCCTCCATTATGTGTGCACAACATTATAGCCTCCAACAATGAAGAAACAAAAAAGGAAGACCCATTTATAGAAATAGGTAATTCCAAATCTTCATATTTGTCTCTCACCACCCTCTTTATTTTAATATACATATTTAGTGATGCATATCAATCATACATGAACATACCTAAATTTGAAGTCTAGAAATCTCTACCCTTAGAAAATAAAGGGGCATAACACCTTAGAGTGGTCCAATACACACATCTCCAGCAGAAACTGGACAAAGCAAACAATGAAGGAGTTTTTAGATTAATAACTCGACAAAAGCTCTACAAAAGGGAGTGTAGGTAAATTGGTATTTCAGAGGAGGTCTTTTTCCATGATTTCACAATTGTTTACTGAATGTTTAGAAGCCTGTGGATTTTGTTTCAAGGAAACCATTCCTGATTTTCTGGACATCATTCAGGTGTTATTGACTGCAGAGAGATTGTGCTGTAGATATCCATATAAAAATACCTGCTCGCTCTTATGATATATTGTAATTTTTTGGAAATTATTGGAAATAAATTCAAACTCATTATTACAAAGAAGTAGGAACCACGTATAGAACAAAAGAACACCCAGGAACTCAGAGTACAAATAGCTGCCATCCTCCAAATTTCTCCTATGGCTTATGAAGTTCCTTGCCAAAACCCAGATGAGAAAAAGGGACTTGCAGGTTCCACAAGGTGACAAACAGTCACTCAACTGTTCACAAGATATCATGGGGGAGAGGAATGGTTCATAAAAGTGAAGTACCTCATCTGTAGAACCGAGTGTACGGCCCTCCATTCTATGCACACGTGATGATGGCCTCCAACAATGAAGAGATGCAAAGGAAGACCACTTTAGAGAAATGGGTAATTGCAAAGCTTTATATGTGTCCTCACCACCCTCTTTCTCTTAATATATGTTTTCAGCATTGCATATCATTCATACATGTACATACATAAACTTGAAGTTTAGAGCAGAAATCGCGAAGGTAGAAAATAAAGGGGCATAACACCTTGCAGTGGTCCTATACACACCTCTTCAGTAGAAACTTGAATTGTGATTCATTTTTAAATATTGGCCAGAGCATTTCTGATACACAACTAAAAACTATTATCTATGGCTAATTTGGGTGTACAATTCCTGAAATCCCCATGATTTTTCACAAATCTGATTAATTGAGACATATTAAACCAATAAATTTTTTATCCAATGTGTACATTTCCTGGTCTTTGGTTTATTCACAGTGGGGTGCATTCATCTCTTCAATCATTATTAAACCTTTTCAATAGCTGTATAATAAATATAATAAATAAATAAATACCAGAAGAATAAATAAGAAATTATTCACCTCTCAATTCTTTTGTTGACACTCACATACATAGATGTTTTTCTGGCTGTCCTTGAACAAATTTTTTTTTATCTAAATGTTTTATTGATATGTGTTGCCATACTACATCATGTGGACATAGTGAACAATGAAAGGCTTTTTTAAAGCTGTTGAAAATGTCTTTATTTTAAAATTATGAACTGATGATGATATTAGACTGAAAAAATTTAATTTTAAAAGAGAGTGTAAGTAAATCTATAATTCAGAGATTTTTTCCAATGATTTCACCATTCCTTACTAAATGTTTAGAAGGCATCAGATTTTGTTTCAAGGAAACCATTCCTGATTTTCTGGACATCATTGGGCTGTTCTTGAGTGCAGAGAGATTGTGATGCAGGTATCCATATATAAATACCTGCTGTTATGACATATTGTATGCTTTAGAAATTGTTGGAAATAAAAACAAACTCATTCTTACAAAGAAACAGAATCCACATATACACAAATTAAAACTCTGGAACTCAGAATATGAACGGCTCCCAGGCTCCAAATTTCTCCTATGGCACACGAAGGACCTTGAGAACACCCAGAATAGAAAAAGGGACCTGTAGGGGTCACAATGTAACAAAGAGTGACTGAAATGTTTACAAGGTAACATGGGTAAAATAATGGTTCATAAAATTCAAGGACATAATCCAACAAGCAGAATGTACCACCCTCCATTCTATGGACACGTGATTATAACCTCCAACAAAGAAGAAACACAAAAGGAAGACTACTTTAGAGAAATAGGTAATTCCAAAACTTCATATTTATCTCTCACCACCTTCTTTCTCTTAATATATATATTTAGTGATGCATATCAATCATACATGACAATACATAATCTAGATGTCTACAGCAGAAATCACAGCATTAGAAAATAAAAGGGCATAACACTTTAAATGGTCCCATCTGAGAATGAACTTCATTGTGATTCATTTTCAAAAATTTGAGCATTTCTATACATGACTAATAACAAATATCCATAGCTCAAATTGGGTGTACAATGCTTGACATCCCCATGGTTTTTAAACAAGTCTGTTTTATTGAGACATATTAAGCCAATATCTTCTTTTTCCAATGTGTACATTCCCTGGTCCTTTGTATATTCACAGTGGTGTGCCTTCAAATCTTCAATCATTATTAAACCTTTTCAATAGCTCTATAATAATTATAATAAATAAAGAAAATGAGAAGAATAAAGAAGCAATTATGCACCTCTCCATCCATTTGTTGACAGTGACATACATAGGTGTTGTTCTGGCTGTCCTTGAATAACTTTTTTGGTTAATCTCTCAGGTTTATTGATATGTGATCCCATACTACATCATGTGCACAAAGTCAACAATGAATGGCTTATTTAAAGCTGTTGAAAAGGCATTTTCTTTAAAAGTATGAACAGAAACGTATATTAGGTTGAATGAAAATGTTAATTTTAAAAGGGATTTTATGTAAAGCGATAATTCAGTGGAGATCCTTTTTATGATTTCAGGTATGTTCACTGAATGTCTAGAAGGATCTGGATGTTGTTTCAAGTTAACCATTCCTGATTATCTGTACAGCATTGGGCTGTTCTCCCGGGAGAGAGATTGTGATGCCTGTATCCACATATAAATAACTTTTCTTATCATATGTTGTAATATTTGGAAAGTATTGGAAATAAAATCCAACTCATTGTTACAAAGAATCAGAATCCACTTTATAAAAGTGAAAACCCGTGAACTCAGAGTTCAAATAACTCCGAGGCTCCAAATTTCTCCTACAGCTTATGAAGGAACATGCTGACACCTAGAATTGAAAAAGGGACTTGTAGGGTCCACAAGGTGAAAAAGAGTGACTCAAATGTTTACAAGGTATCATGGGGGAGAGGAATGGTTCATAAAAGTTAAGGAACTTAATCCATCAAGCACAGTGTACTGTCCTCCAATTTATGCTCGTGTGATTATAAACCCCAACAATGAAGAAACACAAAAGGAAGACCACTTTTGAGAAACAGGTAATTCCAAAGCTTCAAAATTGTCTCTCACCACACTGTTTCTATTAATATGTAATTTTTGTGATGCATATCAGTCATACATGAACACACATAGTCTTGAAATCTAGAGCAGAAATCACAACTTTAGTAAATAAACGGGCATAACTCCTTAAGCTCGTCCCATCTCCAGCAGTAACTTGAATTGTAATTCATTTTTAAAAATTGGCCAGAGCATTTTGGAAACACGATTAAAAACTATTATCCATTGCTCAACTTGGGTATACAATTCCTGACATCCCCACGAATTTTCAAACAAATCTGTTTTATTGAGACATATTAAGCCAATATATTATTCATTCAATGTTTACATTCCTTGGTCCTTGGTATATCCACAGTGGTGTGCACTCATATCTTCATTCATTATTAAACCTTTTCAACACCTCTAAATTAATTATAATAAATAAAGAATAACCAGAAGAATAAAGAAAAATTATACACAGCTCAATACATTTGTTGACAGTGACATACATGGATGTTTTTCTGGCTGTCCTTGAACAATTTTTTTTGTTTATCTATCAGTTTTATTTATATCTGAACCCATACTACATTATATGGACAAAGTGAACAATGAATGGCTTTTTTAAGGCTGTTGAAAGTTTCTTTATTTTAAAATTATGAACTGTAACATATTAGATTGAAAGAAAATGTTAATTTTAAAAGGGATTGTATATTTATTGATTATTCAGAGATCTTTTTCCCTGATTTCATAATTGTTTACTGAATGTTTGGAGGGCTCCAGATTTTGTTTCATGGAAACCATTCCTGATTTTCTAGACATCATTGGGCAGTTGTCGTGTGCAGACACAATGTGATGCAGATACCATATATAAATACCTGCTCTTATGACATATTGCAATTTTTCAGAAAGTTATGGAAATAAACTCAAACTCATTCTTACAAAGAAACAGTATTCACATATACACAAATGAAAACCCAGGAACTCATTGTACAAATAGCTCACAGCCTCCAAATTTATCCTATGGCTTACAAAGGACCTTGCCAACACCCAGAAGACAAAAAGGGAATTGTAGTGTCCACAAGGTGACAAAGAGTGGCTCAAATGTTTGCAAGATATCTTGGGGGGGAGGAATGGCTCATAAAAGTTAACAACCTAATCCATCAAGCAGAGTGTACGCCCCTCCATTATATGTACGTGTGATTATAGCCTCAAACAATGAGGACACACAAAAGGAAGACCACTTTAGAGAAATAGTTAATTCCAAAACTTCAAAATTGTCTCTCACGAAACTCTTTCTTCTAATATATATTTTTAGTGATACATAACTATCATACATGAACATACATAAACTTGAAGTTTAGAGCAGAAATCACGACCTTAAAAAATAAAGTGGTATAACACCTTAGAGTGGTCCCATCTCCAGCAGAAAATTGAATTGTGATTAATTTCTAAAAATTGGCCATAGCCTTTCGGAAACATGACTAATAACTATTCTCCATGGCTTCCCTTGGGAGTACAACTCCTGTCAACCCCATTATTTTTAAAATAAATCTGTTTTATTGAAACACTCTAAACCAATAACTTATGCATCCAATGTCTACATTTCCTGGTGTTTGTTGTATTCACAGAAGTATGCATTCATTGCTTCAATCATTATTAAAACTTTCCATATCTCCATAATAATTATAATAAATAAAGAAAAACCA
>JAQZBX010094513.1:0-12020 GCA_029593785.1 Cabassous unicinctus | reverse complement strand
GCCACACCCGCTTCCTGCCGTGAGGTTGCTGCATCAGCCCACCGCACCGCTCAGGCCGGCGTGCCCTCACAAGGAGGCCTCGGGACGCGAACCCGGGCCTCCCATATGGTAAACGGGGGCTCTATCCACTGAGCCACACCCACTTCCCTCAGGCATCAATTTTTGAATCAATATTTCTTAAAGGTGCTTGGGTGGCTCCATTGTGTAACCAAGTTTGACAGCTCCTGGAGAACTTCGCCTTACAGAGTAGGCCTCAAACTTTAGAGTGTGTAGGAGTCACATGCCAGCCCACCACCGCTGCCACCAAAACACAGCCAGGCCCCGTCCAGAGTTTCTGACCCAGTAGGTCAGGGGTGAGGACTGAGAATTAGCCTTTCTCCAAAGGCCCCTGGTGATGTGGGTGCTGCTGGGCCAGGACCACACTCGGAGCACCCCTGACTTACAGAATCACCATTATCAAGAACACACCTTGTTTCGGGCTGAATTGTGTTCCCCCAAAAGGTGTAGAAGTCCTGACCCCCCTAACCTCAGAATGTGCCCTCATTTGGAAATAAGGTTGTTGCAGATGTAATTAGTTAAATTGAGATGTGGTCACACTGGAGTAGTGTGAGCCCCTAATCCAATATGACTGGTGTCCTTATAAGAAGAGGAAACGACACAGACACAAGAGACAATGCCACGTGACAGTGGAGGCAGAGATTGAAGTGCCAGCCATGGGATGCCAAGAACTGCTGGCACCCTCCAGAGGCTAGGTAGAGGCAAGGAAGGATTCTCCCCTACGGGTTTCAGAGGGAGCACGGCCCTGGCGGCACCTCGATTTGGGGCGTCCACCCTCCAGAAGTGTGAAAGACTCCATTTTTGTTGTTTCGCGCCACCCAGTTGTGGTACTTTGTTACGGCAGCCCTTTGTTAGGACACTCGGACACAGCCACTACCCAGTGTTAATATTTTGAACCGCACTTTAGCATGGCCATCTGAAAAGGACCAGGCAAATGCAGCAAGCGCAAGACAGACTTATTCTTGGAAGAAGGAAAGGGGACAACCAAATCAGCAGAAGCAGGCGTTCCAGGTTCTGATAGACGTCATTGTACCATACTTTGTGCTTTTCCTCGCTGCCCTGAGGTTTATTAATAAGCTCCTTCACTGTTATGAGACAGGGATTAAAATCATCAGAGGTTGTTTGATTTAATGCAAAACTCTCTGGTTGAAAAATCTAGAGGCCCGGTTCTCTAACCCCGCTTTTCCCTTAAGGAACAGCATGACCTAACTCAGCCAGGCGCTTCACCGCTCGAGCCTTCGTTTCGTCTGTAAAATGAAATTGGGATCATCCTGCCTCAAATATTCCGTCTAACTTCAAAATGATATGAATGCCCTGCCCTTTGACAGGAGAGGTAATGGGGGCTGTGCTTTGAACACAGACAGCTTTTTGCCATTTTAACACATAAGAGGTAGATTCTTATCTTTCGGATAACAATTTGTCTCTCACAGTGGGATGAAAAATAACTAAAGAGCCAGGTAACCCACGACCTACACAGTGCACCAAAAACCCTGCTCTCAAAGTCACGCTTAAAGTCGTAGCCTAAAATTCAGGCACCTCTTTGAAGATTGCACCATTAGTATATAAATTTCTGGACAAAAGCACTCATGGCCCATTCTAAGGCTGGAACCATTCTTAGGGGAAATTGAGGAGACAAATAATTTAGTGATTTCTTCAAAATCACATACCCCTGGTTCATGGCGTTCCAGGGGTCAGGCTCTGTAGCCTGCATCAGAAGGACCATGTGGTTATTTCTGTATCAATTGTCATACCAAAACACGCATTTAAGTTTTCCAAGGGATGGATGACAGCCATTGCCTTATCCACTTAGTCCTAAAATGCTTTTCTACTTGCGATTGGGCCAGGGGCCAGGATGAATCTACTCTAGAATTCTGACCTGACTCGCCAGGAAAGAGGACTCAGGAAGGTCCTGGTTATGTCAGAACATCTTCGTTGTCAGAACTGCGGGGGCTGGGGGCATCGAAGGGGTAGAGGCCAGGGATGCCGCTAACCATCCTACAATGCACAGCACAGACGCCATGGCAAAGAATCACCCAGTCCCAAATGGCAGGAGCGCCAAGGTTAAGAAATCCTGAGATTTCAAGGTTAAGAAATTAACCTCTAGGGAGGTTAATGCTAATTGAGAGACAGCTAGAGAATAATCTAGGGACTGTATAATAAAGTGATTTCGGTGGCGGATGAGGACTGTGATTAATAATACAAATACAAGATTGTTCCTCTATTACAAGGTGTTCAGGATACGACTATACATGGGAAAATACAACTAATGTAACTTATAGACTATAGTTAACAGTAACATTGTAATATTTCTGGAGCAAAGGCAAAGAAGGCAGTATATCAATGCTAAAGGTAAAAAATATATGGGATTTAGTTTTATGAGATGTGAATATGATCAAGCATTTTTTTCTTCATTTTCTTCATGACCGAGACCTTGGTCATATCATTTAACCGATCTATGCTCATTTGTTCATCTTTCTGAATACCAGACAAAAAACTGAGTTTGAGTTTAGGATTTTAGGATTAAATAGGATAAATGTGCTTGGACAGGATTTATTAATGTTTCCATAATCTGTTAAGCTGCCTTTTGTCTGTTATTTTACTGTTTGAAGTTGAAATAAGGTTTACTAATTTTGGAAACAAAGCACTGAAATCAATTACCCTGGGAGAGGGGAAGGGAGCAGAGGAAATCTCTCCCTGGGGTTGGGAGGCGTCTGTCTGCAGGGGCAAGCTGGTGCCTCGCTGCCCCTCTCCGCCCCGCTCTGTTCCCCTTCATGTCTGCTCCCCCTCCCTGCCTCCATTCTGACATGCTTCCATCAGGGGCCTTGGGGAGTTTATCCGGGCTAACATTGGCCCAGAGGAAATTACCTAAGAAAACAAAAGAAATGAACACGTGTAGGACCAAGGGCTCAACAGCATGAGAACACCCACCAGAGATGGCTGTCTTGAAAAGGGCTTTTAACCTGGAGGAGATGTGCTCAGGCACTTTTAAAACAAGTGCACCTTGTTCTGCTCCCATGTTCATGCCGAGTAAAACCGTCTCAGTGGACTCCCGACAGAAATGATTTCACTGTTAGATTTTTTTAAATCCTGGAAGAATAGTAATGCTCCATCAAAAATACCGAAAGCAAACCGTGAGATACCAGAATATCGTCGGGGATAAAGTGTTGCAGTCACTGCCTGGACCTGAACCCAGCAGGTCACATTCCCACTTCTTTTCCATTCACCCCACAATTCCCCTTGCCCGAACTAAATGAGCAGGTCTCCAAGGGCAGGGCCGTCTTCACACTTCCTGTGTTGTGTATAAAATCCAGCAAAACCCTAAAGACTGTCTACCTGGAAGGCTTCCTCATGTATGTTCTTTGTCCTGTACTTACACGAGAATCTCATCCTAGCACCATGGCCTTTTGAGTAGGTGCTCCATAAAGGACTGTTGAGTGAGTGAATGAGTGGATGGACGGAAACCCACTCCTTCCTGGTGCCTGTGGAAGAAAGCATCAAGACAGGCCCCCGGACTGCAAGCATGAACTTTCAGTTCGACATCGGATGGAAATGTGTCCAAGTCAAACTGTTCACAAGAGTCAATATACAGAGAAGCGATGGATATTTCTCAAATGTATTGAAGTTCATATTGAATGTGCCTATGACAAAACATGGCCAAATTATAAGGTTTGAAACTGTGGCTGCACCAGTGCAATTCGGTAAGGAATTATGAACTCATCAAAAACCACTCTTCTTATGCCGACTTGCTCTGCATTCTTTCTAATTCACAGAACTGTCTCCATGACACTTGTATTCATGGAGGAACTCTCTGTGCGCTGTGGAGACTTTCAGATGCAGAAAGCAGCCCCTTCTGCTCTCCCCAGCACAGTCGGGTCCTCTGGGCCCCTCAGCCCCTGACCCTCCTCTCCTTTGACACTTAGCTCGCCCTTCCTGTGGCTCACTCGGTGGACTGGGAGGACCTGCCAGATGAGACACTTGCTTCTAAAGAGGCGTGGTAGCAGGTACTGGGTGACACTGTGGAGCTGTGCGCTTTTCGTGTTTCCATCTCTCCTTCATTCCCCTCCTTTCTGGTACACTCTATCATGTTCTCTCTCTCTCAACCTATGCTCAACTTTTTCCTCAGAAAATGACCTGATATTAGTTCATTATATTTCACTGCGACTTTAAGACAATGTGGTGTCACCCTGAGTTACCCACAGTTTAGAGGTGAGCTTTACTGGTGGAACATATTTAACATATTACTCCACAGTGATGATACAAACCATGAAAGAAAGGAATGGATAGCAAAATGATTTTACTGAAACGTTTTACACTTGATCTTAGCCAAAAGGCCGAGAAGCCATTTTACTGAAATGTTTTAATGCCATAAGGAAGGAAGTTAAAATTTCATATTCTAAACCAATACAAACACTGCAAATGCTCTATTTCTGAATATAGTTGACATGATGTCTAACAAAGGCAAGTTATGAATATCTATAAGGTCACTGATACACTTGACGTTTGAGGCTAAACAATTTTGGTATATTCGTATTTCTCTGGCTCCCTTTTTGCCTAGTTACATACCAACTCTGTACATATTCAGCAGAATTGGACAGGACCCAAATATTTGGTGATCTCACTTGTTTCCACACCATGAACAGCAAGGAATGTGAAAGTCATGGGATCCAGCCGTTCACGAGGCAGTCTTCAATCATGTCGACATTTCCACTGCATATGTCTAAGCTAGTCGAGTTAGTTCATCAGTGTATCCAGAAGTACTTAAAATTCAAAAGTGGGGTTAAATAACAGAAACAATCATTTCTTAACTCAGAGCAGGATAAGGCAGATTTTTATATCCATTTGTTTTATCTAGAAATCATTCTTTTTAAAGTAGCTCTCTACATTCTTAGATTCTTACGATCTCAGTTGAAACGATTACCTTTAAGTCAACTGTTTTAGTCACATCAGCATGTCTACATGTGTGTCAATCTGTCTACATCTGTATGCCCACAATTTCCATTTCTCTAAGCAAAGAAATTCTAACAAATACAGATGTCACATTTACCAAAAATAAGAAATACACAGCATCAAAATCAGCTCTTTACACATCTCAAGCCAACTTTTTCTAGAGATAGTCAATCTGTATCATAACTGTTTTTACCAGGCTACAATGTAATTTTTTCCCAACAGCCTGTTTAAGGTACAGTAAAACGCTAGTTTCTGCAACAACTAAAATGTTACTTTCTAACTTCAATCCACCCTCTGCTGTAGTGAAGTTCAAAATCCTAAATACTGCTGTTCAAGTTTATAATGATTTTGATGGTTTGATTTTCCATCCACAGGGTTTAGAGTCCTCTGAGAATTAATTTGCTCTGAGTTTTAAGATTCAGCAGAAGGGAGAGATGTTTATTATTCCTAGGCTTTGTCCATATAGGTAAATTCTCTTCTTTGGGGGCTGAAGTCAGCTATTCAGCTGCCTATCTCACCAATGTGTATGTAATAAAATTCATAAACCATCCAGTGCTCAGTTTCCGCCACAGAAGCAGCACGGTGCTGTGTTTGGGAGAACATTTTAAAGGCTGTCTTCCAGAGAACACTCTTTGCAGCGAATTTCTCCGCTGCTATCACTTTGGGACCATTTTTGAACATTATCCTAAATAGAGCAATGTTTACTTACTCAGACATTTTTGTAGACCTCTCCTACCTACACTTTTCACGTAAAAACTTTAGTTAAAATAATCACCCACCTAGAGACTTGCCACTTCCAATTACAAAGGGCAAAAGAACATTTCATCAAAAATATTTAAAAAAAAGTTCAAATATGCATTTGGTGGCATTCCTAAAAAATTGCCTTTTTTATTCATGTCAAAAGCAAAATAAGGATCAGACTAATAAATTTGAGGGGATTTAGGGGAGTCCATTTTGGTGGAAATCCGCAACATCAAATTATTAGAAAAAAATGAAACGTGAAAGCTATAACTAAAAATATGATGCAGAAGAACAAGATGATAGGACGTGAGGTGCACCCAAAAAACTGGAAATCACCCTGCGCATCTGGGATGCACAGAGGAGGGCGACATTGCAGTAGTGAACAGAGACCACATTGCAAAATGCTTTCTAAATCACATCTCTTGCTGAACACAATTTTGGGATTTCAGGAAATGGAATTTCAGGAAAGTGACAAGTATGTTTTTTGGAAGTGGTAATAAAAAAACTATCCTGAACTATA
Source organism: Cabassous unicinctus (assembly GCA_029593785.1). NCBI lineage: Eukaryota > Metazoa > Chordata > Mammalia > Cingulata > Chlamyphoridae > Cabassous > Cabassous unicinctus. The sequence continues at coordinate 5,755 of JAQZBX010094513.1, read as the reverse complement.
TTGCCTCCAGTGTGTCTAAACTTCTATCAAACCAGTGGCCATCTCAAGCTAAATAAAATTTTGTTCAAATTAAGCACAATAACCAAGGTAGTTTATTTGAACCGTGGTTACTAATTTAAAAAAACAAACTCAAGGAATTATAAATTTTCCAAAGTTGTCGCAAAAGTAAAGGGTTAATTCTACACAGGGTTTTACCCCAAATGTCCATAGGTGCTATCACCATATATTTACACACAAGGCTTTAATTGGAAGTCACCTCTGGCAACCCCTGAAATATACAAACTAGGAATTTCCACAATAGAATTATATACTTGAAAGTTGTAAAAGAACTCAAAGCACTGAAAGAACAAAGGAAAAGGTCACCTGTCAGAGCAAGTCAAGAGAACACAAACATTTCTCATAGAATAGAGCTCATTTAAAAAGTAAATCCCGCCCCCCAAAAAAATCCTGGAAATAAACGGTCTCAAGCTTTAAAGCAGGGGGGTGGAGGGGGGGATGTGGTGTTTAAGAATGAATCAAAGATATACAAAGAACTGATGTATTTTTAGCACTGTTGAGTCCTAAAGTTAAAAAACAGACAAAGACCAAGAGCAGGCTTGTGGACACTTCACATTTTGGGGTTATAGTGGGACGTGGCTAAACAGGTACGACACAGATTCGCCATTGTGTGTCCTCCGGATTGCTTCCGCCAAGATCATTGAAATATCAATAACCTAAACAGCAACAAGGAAAAAGAAAAAGCAAGAGGAAAGTGAGACATCTTTGTTATATTTGTTTAAAAACTTAAAACCAGAAAGCCTAGAAACTACTATCCCAGCACACAAAATGTATTACTATCAAAATCTCCCACACACCTTTCTTTGGAGGGGACAAAGAGTTTTTCTGGCTGTCTTGAAATTACAACCCGTTGAAGCAAACCTGGATGGGATCCTAGAGGCAAGATTTTCAGTGTAGATCTTCAAAGGCTTTTCTAGGCCAGTGTTAACCAAGAACATTCTTTTCTTGGGGGTGTTTGTTGTTTTAAAAGTAATTTTATTCAATCATTATATATATAGGTTTTTCTCTTTTTGTTCCCGACAAAGCAGTGACTATGTCGTTTCAAGAGCATAGCTGTCATCAGCTAACCCAGGGGTCAACAAACTACTTTTCTGTAAAGGGCCAGATAGTAAATATCTTCAGCTTGGCAGGCTAGTCTCTGCCGCAACTACTCAACTGTGCCCTTGCAGCACGAGAGCAGCCACAGGCACATTATGAGCAAAGGGGCGTGAATGTGTTCCAATGAAACCTTATTTACAAAAACAGACAGTGGGCCGGATTGGGCCTGTGGGTGTAGTCTGCCACCTCCCTACCTAAATGACAGCTAAAGAAAATGTAAGGTACAGCTATTCTGGCCATTTTCCAACATATCTCCTAGTACAGATGAACTGTGTTTCTCTCTGAGTGATTAGAAATCATGACGCAGATCACTTTGGCCCACCTTCATGCTCTACTGACAGGTAGAAGGCAGCAAGCGATGAAATGACTCGCCAAGGTTCACCGTGACAGAAACAAAATGGGGACTCAAACCCTTTCAACTGAGTTCAGGCCCTTTGGTGTAACGTGCTCCTCACTGGGCAAGGAGGAGCCCTGCGGAGCCTCAGCACAGCTGGCTTCTGACTGGTTCTCTATTGCTAGTTCACTCACTCACTAGTTCTTAAGCGTGAATGCTGACCTCTGACGCCCTGACCTTCCTCGGGGATCTAACGTGACTGATATCCTCACGTTATAAGAAGCTCCAAACTCTGCCAGCATCTGCCTTACCAAGCAGTAAGACCCAGGAGACCCGGCAGCATGTTGAGGGAGCTGAGGGAGGTGCCCCGCTGCCTAGTTCCGCCCACGGTGTAGACAGTACCTGAATCTTGGAGCAGTGTTTCATTTTGTCCTCTTGCGGAATTGTGTTTGTAACGACAACAGCCTCAAAGGCAGCATTGTTTATTCTGGAAATAGCTGGCCCAGAGAAGATCCCATGGGTAAGGATGGCATAAACTTTGGTGGCTCCAGCTGAAAGTAGCCTATAAAATAGCAGAAGATAAAAAATGGAGTACGTGGACATGGATATCTTTGAAACATTCTCCCCTAGTGTGAATGTTAAAATAAGAAGTGTGTTCCATAAAGATCATGAAACATTTACCAGCCTAAAAAGGATCATTTTGTATGTGTTAGCAAAACACTTCCTATCCCATTAAGTCAGGGTTTCTCAGCCTCAGTGCTACTGGCATTTGGGGCTGGATTTGTCTTTGTGGTGGGGGCCGTCCTCGTTGCCAAATGGTTAGCAACATCCCTGGCCTCTGCCCACTACGCACCAGGTAGCACCTCCTTGGTTGGGACAACCAGGCATGTCTCTAGACATTGCCCAATGTCCCCTGGGGGACTACTACCCTCAGTTGAGAACCAGGGAGTTGGCCCAATATTAGCCAAAATATCATCATCATGACATGTAATCAATATAAAACAACTATTAATAAAATATTTTACATTCTTTGTTTCATACAAAGTCTTCGAAACCTGGTGTGTATTTTACACTTTTAGCACATCTCAGTTCAGACTGGCCACATTCAAGTGCTCAAAAGCCACATGTGGCTGTGTGGTGGCTCCTGTACTGGAAGAGTGCGGCTCTCCACCTTCCGGAAGCTGATGCGGCTGTGGAGACTGCAGTAAAGGCCAAGCAGGAAGGGCCTGAAGAAGCCCACAGGACTGTCTGCCTGCCCTTCCGAGCTGAGTTTTAGGGCCAGCATCTTCTCAGACTCTTTTTAATATCCTGAAAGCTCAACTTTTAAAATGAAAATCAAACCCTAAAGGCCCATGGTTTCTTTTCTACCAAGAAAATAATGATAAAATCAATTGGCCTAGAATTGCCTTTGGTCTACAACTGCACTGCTAAGCAGTCAGCAATAATTAGGAAAAGCAGGCCCAGTTTCTCAAAACTGACAGTTTACCTTTCTTAATGGGGTGCCCTCTTCCCTTCACTAAACATCCCCCAACCGCCCTGCATACTTGTCAGCAGCGTGGCAAATGGTGCCACATGTGTCGGCCATGTCGTCCACAAGGATAGCCACGCGGTCCTTCACATCCCCCACCAGCACCATCCGATCCACTTCGTTCGCCTTCTTCCTCTCTTTGTGAATCAAAGCAAATTCCACGTTCAGTCGGTCTGCAATTGATGTGACCCTGCACAAAGAAGCAAACGGACATGTGAAACACAGTTAAAAAATAAAAATAAAAAAATCTGGGCTTCTAAGTTGTACTTTAGGAATGTAGGAACCAACCCCACTCAAGATAACGAAAAGCACCCAGTCTCATTTGTAAGGCCAGGCGTGGTCTGGGAGATGCGCTAAACATCCATGGGTAGGAAGGTACTAGAATGACCTTGCATTCGTGGCAGCTGTAATGAATGCCAGGGCACCCTGACCACTGGATGAAACTACTGGCTAAGAAGTCGATACTTAATGGGTTAGGATTTGAGGGTACTGTATTTCTGGGCATAGGTGACTTAAAGCAAGTTACTTAGACACTGCTTAGGGACAAGAGCCTGGTTAAAGCATCCGCTGTGATAGGTGGACTCGGGAAAACAGGGGCACCCCGGAAGCCACGAGGTCAGTTCCTTGGCTGTCTGGTCTACGGCAAATACCCAAAAGGCATTGGCTTAGGAGGGTCTGTGTGAGCAACAGAAAGAGAGGGTAGGCAGGCCAGGTTACCAGCGAGCCCAGCCACTTGGGTTTTCCTTGAAAGAGTTGACTCAAGTGATGAAACTTACATCAAAGTAGTGTCATAGATATGATGTGACACTGAGGAAGATTTTCCTATCTCAGTTTTGTAAATAACAACGGCATTACGCAATTCAAGTGGAAAAAAAATTTATTGAGGGACCAAAACACACACACATACACATACACAAACACACCCCACACAATTTAATATTTGGCAGACGGAGGATACAACTTCCACAAGCTGATTTTTTTTAAAGGACACATCCCATTCACCGCGTGCTCCCCTTTAAAGGACACATCCCGTTCACTGCATCATCCTCAGACGGCAGCCAGGCATGGAGCTCCACGTGTGCCCCGATCAAGGTGAGGTTGGGCAAGACTCTGAGGGGAAGTGACTTCCTGGGCTGAGAGCACGAAGGGGACCAGGTATGCCAAGGTACCCTCCCCTGTTTCTGGGGACTCTCAACATGGCTAGGGGTGTAACAGCTTCAAAAGACACCCTTTTCAATTTGATCAAAGAATGCAACTCCTTATTTCAGGCCTAATGCTCTTTTTCTACATTGGAATTAGCAAGGATGCAGCTCGAGCAAGAGATATAAATGAAAATGACTCGGGCAAGGCCGCCTTTATTCCCTTAAGAAATCTCTCCATTTCCAGATAACGCTGAAGAGCGCATTTTGGTGCTGTGGCAGACAGGCAGCCTGGGTTACCTTCCCAATGGAAACTAGATGAAAAAGGGAGACAATTGTTATAAATGCATCAATCACTGAGCTGGAATGGCGGTAAGAACTGTCAGAGGTGGAAAATGTGGGAGCTATCCTGAGAAGCTAGTAGGCAGCAGAGTTCTTGCCCTGAGGGTTTCTGCTGAGCCCCGGGCTCCTGAGGTTCTGTCTTGATGGCGGAGACATGGGGGAGGAGAGAGAAAGCCTAGGACCAGCCGAGACAGGGAGACTAACAGGAGACCCCCGCATAACCCAGGGACGGCCAAGGTTACACCTTCAGAATAAGGAAGAATGAAAAATAAACCTGCTGCAGAGGTGGGGACGGGAAGGGCACTTGCCTGTCTCAAACTCGATGCTGAGTGGAGGGGGTCAGGTCTCTCTTGAGAGGTCAAAACCACCAATCGGCTCTCCTGAAGGCCGATGGTCCCAATTCCTATTGCTTATATGGTGAGAAACTTCAACGGGAGAATATAATTCAGTGATCCTTCCGGGTAGTGCCCTGGGGTGACTCGCAAAAACAAATGCAAATCCTCTCTGAAGGATTATAATGATAAACTGAAGGAAAATGAGTGCTTTATACAAGAAAGATGCCAAGGAAACAAGGCATCAAAAGAGAGCACCAACAGACACCACTGGTAACAGAATCATCACAGCAAAGAATTAGCCACTGGAATTAGCAGAAAAAGAATATGAAATGATTCTTTCATATGTTTAAAGAAGTAAAACAGGAGCTTGGACATAGGAACAAGAGAAAAGACTATATAAAATGAACAATCAAGACTTGGGAAAGATAGAAGAGGATTTCTAGAGATGGAAAATATAATCGAAATGAAAAACTCAATAGATAAAGAGATTAAATGCACCTGAAGAGACAATGAGTGAATTTGCATACAGAAATGAAGACATCATAGAATGCAGCCCAAGAGACAAAGGAGGTAGAAAGTATGAAAAAGAAGCTAAGAGACATGAAGAACAGAGGAAGACACAGGCAAACAGAACTCTAGAAAGAGATCAAAGAACAAGGAAGAGGCAATATTTGAAGAGATAATGGCTGAGAATTTTCCAGAACTGTTGGAGACTCCGTTCCTCTATTTAATAAGCCCAACAGAAGACTTTCTAAGCCATTGTAAAAAAAACCATAAAACACCAAAAAATCTTAAAAGAAGCAACAGATAAAGACAGGTCACCCAGAAGCGAATATCAATCGGACTGTTGGCCAAATGCTCAACACCAAAAATGGAGGCCGGAAGCCCATGGAGTAATATCTTCAATGTAGTGTGAGTGAAT
>JAQZBX010094512.1:0-12027 GCA_029593785.1 Cabassous unicinctus | reverse complement strand
AAAAAAAAAACTGAAAAAGAAGACTAGCAATGAAACATATGGAGACCAAAACATCCTCTTTATTTCTGATAAAGGCTACATTAGAGTCCATAGCTCTTATGAGAGTCAAAAGGACTTGCAAAGTGAACCCCAGAATTAGGCAGACTTACCCACCCAGTCACAGGCAATGCTCTACTGAGGTAGAGACGTACCAGGTCGTTCTTAAATCGTGGAAGAGCAAATACGTCCTATCCCTGGGGGAAGCTAGCTCCAAGAAGAAGAAAATGGAGGAGATGAGATGAGCATGTATGGTTTGTTCTTCTGGAATTTAAACTTTAAAACTCATAAAGATGGGTAAGCCCAAAGAAAACCAAATGTTACAGGAAAACGTAAATTATTTGGGGCAATTAGTTTTCTCTCCCTCAGCAGACTAAATACCATGGAGGCTACAGAAGGGCGTTTTGATTGATGAAAGATTCCATCCCTTTTTTATTGGGGAAAATAAAGTCTCCATTAAAATATAAAAAAGAATGATTTGTAAAAGCCTTGCAGCAGTATTATTGGCCCACAAAATCCTTGTTGAATGGAGGAATCAGTTGCTGAGGAATCCAATAAAATGGGACCATACTGTAGGAATCCAATAAAATGGGACCATACTGTAGTCTTGCTATAAATGGGACATTCATTTGTAGCAAGTCCCAATCCCTACTTGGCTTTTTCTTTTCTTTTGTTTTTTTAAAAGATGTGTTTATTTACTTCATTTATTTATTTCAATTTACCCTCTTCCCCTCTCCCTCCCCCAGTACCAGGACCCAAACCCAGGAACTCCCATGTGGTAGGCGGGAGCCCAACTTGTTGAGCCACATCTGCTTCCCCTACTTGGCTTTTAATTAATAGAGAAAGTTGAACTACATCATACATATTTTGCTTACACACACACACACACACACACACCAAAGGCTTCTTTATGGTGTGGCTTACTTGAGGAAACTAATGAAACATACTAATAAATTAAAACAAAATATTTGGGGTTGAAGTTATACCATCTATGGTGAATGAACTTGAAAGACTTTAGAGTATTCTTTTAACCTCTCTCTAACATATGTATGTGCATATATATACATAAGCACATGTACAGACATATAATTTTGTGTGTATGTAAATATACCCTTTAGTATAAGTGTGGATGACTTGAACAGCTAAGCATTGGTGTTTGTCAGGTTTTTTATTCTTTCTTTTTATAAGCTGGTGTCTCTCTGACGGCAGTGCTAGCAGTGAAGCGTCCTTTAGCAAGAACTCCAGCATGCCCCGATCAAGCGTGCTGGCTTTTAGGAGCATCTATTGCTCTAGGTCTCGGCATGATTAAAGGCAGGAGGAACCATGTAACTATAATATGGGAGCTAAATATGGCTCCTCGATTTTTAGCTATTATCTCTATTCCATATAGATTTTTAAATATTAAAATCAATACCATTTTTAAAACTAAAAAATGAAGAACTCATTTTGATGTTTAATTTCCAATCAAGATGAATCATTATGTAGATCAGTTTTCTGTACCTAAAGCGTTTGAAGGAAAATATTAACGTGGGTCTCAGAATACACCAGAGCATTTTACGGAGGCTGCATTAAGAAATCGTATGGAATCTAAAGGAAATCTAAATGCAGAAAGCATTTAGAGTTATCTATTCTTACACGTTTCAAGTGAGGAAATTCATTGTGAGAGCCAGTGAAATATCACAATTCCAAAAGTACTAGCTTTAATGGCCAGTGGACCTATCTGTAGAATGTATATTGAAGATAAATCTTGTCTTCCACACTTTCATCTTTTGCTCATTCTTTTCTTTTTCTTCCTCTTGTTCTCCCCACACACTTTTTTTTTTTTTTTTTACATAATCATCCATCTACACAAATCCTAGTTCAGGAGATGCCTAAACCAACAGTAAATAAATTCTTCAACTCTGTGTAATGGAATAATTGGGAAGAGGGAACAGTCTTTTATTAATAAGCACAGATCGTTCGAACATTCTCATAACCCCCTTCAGGGGTATTCTTTCCTATCACGTAGATTTGAAGTGTTTCCCGTTTCTCTGTCTCACTCTCACTGCTATTATGGAACCTCTTGCCTGTCCCCAGCCAAAGTGTCCCTAGCTGCACCCTCAGCCCTACTTTATGGGCACCAAAATCCGCGAGAGTTATCCCAGAACCCCTGTCTAGCTGACCTCTGCCATATCAGAAATGCAACCTTTATTCCTCTCTTCTCCCTTCAGTGTCAGTGCAAATGAAGTGCCAGCAAGCGTAGTGCTACCTCCACTGCCACCGCACTCTTGGTGCTGCCCACGATTGATGTCCCCTGAAATCCTTCCATGTCCATGGCACATTGCAGCTAGACTGCTCTGCCACCAGGAGGCAGCACCCCTCCCCTCTTGCTATACTCCTTGGCACCATAGCCCACCACAGTGGTTCCTGAGGAGCACCCCCTCGGGAGCCCAAAGTCTCGCACAGATTGTGTGGGAAAACTACTTCTTTCTACTTGCTTCTTCAGTTCTTCTCCCTCTTGGACTCAAACAGGAGTTCACACAGGTTGGGCAAAGAATGGACCATTTATGGGAGACCATCCTAAACTCTGACTCAAGCTTCTCTTCCCCTTCTAAAGCCATGTCAAACATTTAGCACAGAACTTTGCACAGAGTAAACCCCTAATAAATACTAGTTATTGTTATTAATTGATAAAAGTCTCTTCTCTCTTCTGGTCATTTATACACTCCCCAGAGTTCCACAATTAGCCTCAATTTTCATTTGGAAGCTTTCCTACACAGATTATTGTTTGTCACCCAATCATGAAGCTAAAGTAAAACCCTGCATTGCTAGACGAATGCAGTGCAGAGATAGCCCCTCAAGACCCAATAATGTGTCCCTAGATGCCCCTGAGATAAGTCAGGACAGAATGGTTAGGAGGCTCTCAGTTGGAAACATCAAAACACAACTGAAAATGGCTTTAAAAAGAATAGGTCTTTTGCCCAATTTTTAATCGAATACTTTGTCTTTTTATTGTTGAGTTGTATGATCTCCTTATAGATCATGGATACTAAACCTTTATCAGATATGTGATTGCCAAATATTTTCTCCCATTGAGTTTGCTGTCTTTTCACCCTTTTGACAAAGTCCTTTGAGGTGCAAAAGTGTTGAATTTTGAGGAGGTCCCATTTATCTATTATTTCGTTTGTTGTTCGTGCTTTGGGTATAAGGTTTAAGAAACTACTGCCTAGCACAAGAGCTTGAAGACATTTTCTGACATTTTCTTCCTGAAGTTTTATGATTTTTGTTTTTATATTTAGGTCCTTGATCCATTTGGATCTAATTTTTGTATAAGGTGTGAGATAAGGGTATTCTTTCTTTTAGGTATAGCTATCCGGTTCTCCCAGCATCAATTGTTGACTAGACTGTTCTGGCCCATTTGGGTGGACTTAACAGTCTTGTCAAAATTCACTTGGCTGTGGATGTGAGGGTCAATTTCTGAGTTCTCAGTTCGGTTCCATTGGTCAATCTGCCTGTCCTTATGCCAGTACCATGCTGTTTTTACCACTGTAGCTAAGTAATATGCTTTAAATTCAGGAATGGAGAGTCCTTCAATTTTGTTTATCTTGTTTAGGACATTTTTGGCTACTCAGGGCCCCTTACTCTTTCAAATAAATTTGATTTTTGGCTTTTTGATTTCTGCAAAAAAGGCTGTTGGGATTTTTATTGGGATTGTGTTAAATCTGTAAATTAGTTTGGGTAGAATTGACATCTTAACGATATTTAGTCTTCCAATCCATGAACACGAAATATCCTCCATTTATTTAAGTCTTCTTCAGTTTCTTTTAGCAATGTTTTGTAGTTGTCTGAATACAGGTCCTTTATGTCTTTGGTTAAGTTTACTACTAAATATTTGATTGTTTTAGTCGCTATTAAAAATGGAATTTTTCTGATTTCCTCCTTAGATTGCACATCAGTAGTGTATAGAAACGCTATTGATTTTTGTGTATCTTGTAACCTGCCACTTAACTCGTCTATTAGTTCTAGTAGCCAGTTGTAGGTGTTTCAGGGTTTTCTAGTTATAAGATCATGTCATCAGTGAATAGTGAAAGTTTTACTTCTTCTTTTCCTATTTGGGTGGCTTTTATTTCTTTGTCTAGCCTAATTGCTCTAGCTAGAACTTCTAGCACAATATTGAGTAATAATGGTGTCAGTGGACATCCTTGTCTTGTTCCTGATCTTAGCAGGAAAGCGTTCAGTCTTTCACCATTTAGTACAATGCTAGTTGTAGGGAAAGACAACTGTCCAAAGAAGGAATACAAATGCTGAAAAACACATGAGATTCCATGTATGGAATCATGTATGATTCCATTTATATAAAATGTAAATATAAATCAATTTATAAAGATGAAATTAGATTAGTGGCTATGTAGGGCTGGGGAAGGAATGCTAAAGGGTATGGAGTCTTTCTTTTTGGAGTAAAGAAATGGTTCTAAATTTTTTGAGATGATGAATGTGCAACATTGTGATACTAAAAGCCATAGATTATACACTTTGGTAGTTCATATGGTATGTGAATATATCTCAATAAAACTGCTTAATAAACAAATAAATAATTGTGCAAGAATAACCAGAAATAGCAGCTCTGTACAGTAGGGAAAAAAGAGAGAGTATGAGAAGTAAGGAATTTTCTTTCTTTCTTTCTTTCTTTTTTAAGATTTATTTATTTATTTATTTATTTATTTATTTATTTATTTATTTATTTGTTCTCTCATCTGTCTGCTCATTGTTTGCTCGCTATCTCCAGGAAGCACCGGAAACCAAACCCAGGACCTCCCACATGGGAAGTGAGTGCCCAATGGCCTGAGCCACATCTGCTCCCCACAGGCTGTGGCGTCTGCTGGCTTGTGGCATCTGCTCGTTTTAAGCATCTGCTTGATGTGGTGGGTGTGGCCTCTAGCTTGTGTGGCGGGGTGCAGTGAATGGCTCATTATGGCGGGTATGGGCATCCGCTCATCTTCTTTAGGAGGCACAGGGACCGCAACCCGGGACCTCTCATGTGGTAGGTGGATGCCCAACTGGTTGAGCAACATCAGCCTTCCTGTCTGTTTTTTTTTATTATTATTATTGAAATAAAGAAAATGTTCTAATAATGATTGAAGTGATGAACACACAATTCTGTGATTATACCACATACCATTGATTGTACACTTTGGGTGAATTGTATGTTTTATTAATATGTATCAATAAAATTGATTTGTTAAAAAAAAAAAAAAAAGAATAGGGTTTTCTTGGCTCATTCAATTGGGATGTCCAGAGATAAACAGCCTTCAAGCACGGTGGAGCAGGCCCTGCCTCCATTTCTTGTGATTCTCTCAATGCTGTATTTCTCCTTGTTTTGACTTTTGTCATGGAGGCAAAATGTTCGCAGTGATTCCAGACATCATGTTCATATACCAGATTGTCTTTTTTTTTTTTTAAAAGATTTATTTATTTATTTATTTGTCCCCCCCTTGCTGCTTGTGCTTGCTGTGTCCATTCGCTGTGTGTTTTTTCTGTGTCTGCTTATCTCTCCCTTGCTGTGAGGTCTTGCAGCATCAGCCCACCGCACCGCGCGGGCTGGCCTGCCCTCACAAGGAGGCCCCAGGAAGCGAACCCGGGGCCTCCCATATGGTAAACAGGGGCTCTATCAATTGAGCCACACCCGCTTCCCCAGATTGTCTATTAGGACAAAAATACAAGTCCCCCAGAATTCCAGGCAAGAGTCTAGGGATTCTCCCTGACAGCATGAGTTTGGTCATAGACCAAGACTGGAACCAATGAATGAGGCTGGGGACAGGCACCATGATGACTGATGGAGGCAATCGGGGTCCATTCAGGTCCCCCACCCCCGCCAAACTCACGAACTGCTTGGGGGAAAGACAGGTGCTGTACTGTTAAGAAAGAGGAAGGAGATACAGATGCGGCCAGACAACCAAAACATGTCCACCTCATCACCATGGCTTCAGTTTTGTTTATCCAAGTAACATGCTATCAGTTAAAATGTCACTTTCTATTCCATTTCCCAGCTGCATTTATGCTCAGCGTTAGTATCCAACCAAATGCACTAAACAAATTATGCATTCTTCTATGTGCCTTCCATTAAGATCTATATCAGATTTCAATAATTAAAGTTATTTAATATTAGGAAAAAAACAGAGACCAGGATCTTGGCTTGAATGCAAATCAGTCATGAAATAAGAGCAACTAATTTAACAGCGTGATTTTAGCCTTAAAACAAGTAGCATTTCCTAAAATTTATCGTTTTGGAGAAAAAGTTTAAATGATTAAAAAATTCAACGCAGGAGTTAAATAACAGTTCAAAATAATACTATGGAGAGACAGTCAAGGGAGTATGTGATTGTCCTATGACTGTTCAGAAAATATGAGCTATAAATTCAGAAAGAAAGCAGGAAATGATATGTTAGTTTGGAGTCTTCCGGAATCTCCCAATTGCTTTATCCTGCACTTATTTCCTCTCTTCTTGCAGATCTCTTCTCAAAGTTACCTTCCAAGGGAGAAATTTTCCTGCTCTTACAATACAATATGGTGCACCCATTGTGGTGCCAGTCTCCAAGACGGCTCCAAAGATCCCAGCCTCCTGGTATTCACATCCTGTGTCATCCCTCTGGCACTGAATAACAAACATTAGCGATGGTGTATATAGACATCCGAGATTAGGTTACAAATGACAGTGGCTTCTGTCTTGGGGCACTCTCTCTTGCACATTCTCTCCCTCCCGGATCTCTCGCTCTGGCAGAATCATACTGCCATGTTTGAGCACATGGTAAGGGACTGAAGTCCCTGGCAACAGCCAGTGCAGAACCAAGGCCTGCCAACAACCATATGGGTAAGTTCAGAAGTGGATTATCCAGCCCAGTAGAGCCTGGACATGACTGTAGGCCTGGCCATTGAGCTTGACTACAGCCTCAGGAGAGACTGAGCCAGACCCTCCCAACGAGGCCCCATGAGGAGTCTGACCCTCAGAAACTGTATGAGATAAGAGATGTTTGTTGTTTCAAGCTGCTAAGTTTTGGGGTAATTTGTGAAGCAACAAGAGATAACTGAAACTCTCATCACCATCTCTTATCTTGCCTTTTATTTCCCCATGCACATCACGATTTGTTCATTTGTTTAATTTGCTTATGGCCCGCCTGTGAGGGCAAGGACTCTTCTGTTTTGTTTGCTGCCTTATTCTCGTGCCTAGAATGCTTGGAATGTAATAGATATTCAATATACATGGAATGAGTAAGAAGATTCCAGAATTTTATGTAAAAGGCAAAATTGTTTCCTTTCTGGTCATTATAATGGTCTAATTTTGTGGTCATTTGTGTTTATAGGAGACACCTTTGTGGAATGTCTGCCCCACTCTGATCTTCACCATAGCAGAGGGCCCCTCTGTATAGGTATATGACCCCTAGTGCTTATTCATTGATGACTGAGTGATGACTGTACACCAGACCCCAGCAGGGCCCATCAGAATTCTTTCCTAGGTATTTGGAGTTAAAACCGAGACAGCCAACAAGAATGAGTGTCTCTGTGAGGCTGTCCCTATGTATCAATCTGGATCGGCTACATTGTACTACAGTAACAAAGAACATCAAAAAGCTCAGGGGCTTTAAACAACAAAGGTTTCTGTCTTTCTCCCCATGTGAGTTAATCACATAATGGTCTGTAGGCGCTGCACAGTGGCAGCAGCTACTCAAAGGTGCAGGCTGGCACCATCTTGAATGTTGCCATCACCTTGCCAGAGGAAAAAGTGGATCTCTGGAGAGTCCCACACAAGTAATCAATTGCCCAGCCTGGAAATGACACACTAGTTCTCCTCACAGCTCATTGGCCAGAATTGCTCACCATAAGGGGTTGGGAAGTCCAGTCCTACCACGTGCCTAGAAGGCAGGCAGTAGGAACTATTGGGTGAACAACACTAAAGACTCCTCTGCCTACAACATAAATTTCAAGAGCCATAAACAACCAGACTCTGTCATGTAGCCAGGGGAGCAAAGAATGATGAAACAGTCGCCCCGAGAGAAGTGGAGTCAAGAGATAGAGCGAGAACTCTGCCTGGGTTCCCGACTGTTTTCCATACCCATTTCTACTTTTACTGAGGTCTGGATGCATTCCTGCCCTTAGAGTAAGAAATCAAAAGTTTTCTTTGGGCTATGTTAACTCTGAGGTGCCTATTGGATTTCCAAGAAGAGATGTTGGGTGGTCTGTTTGATCTACAAGCCTGTGTCACATGGGACAGGTCCGGGCTGGTGATGTAAATTTGAGAATAGTTGGCCTATAAATGGTATTTAAAGCCATGGGACTGGATGCAATATGGGAGAGTGTTTAGGTAGAGAAGATCAAGGACAGAGCCCTAGGATTCTAGGCAGCTAGAGATAAAGAAGACAGCTAGAGAAAGAAAGGAATGCACTAGATCTTCTGGCTGACTCCTTGTTATTCAGAATCCTTCCCTGACCACCCAACTTAATTGAGCCACTCTCTGTCACATGATCATTTAACTTTTCCCCAAAACTTATACTTTCTTACTTGTTTGCTATCTGTTTTCCCTTCAAGAAAGCAGTGGCCTTACTGTCTTGTCCCTAGCACACAAAACAATACCTAGCACACAGTATTCAACCTATATTTGTCAAAAGAATGCATAAATGAATAATGTGGTACAGACCCATTTCCCAAAACATAGTTTTGTGCAACATCTGCTATAAATACTGCAAGTCATATCAGTTTTATGTATTCTTAGGTAAAATCTACTATAAATCAAGACTACTGCTCCTCCCCCCAAAAAGCATTTTTTCTGTGACCATGATATGGGGCAGTGCTACTCAGAGTGTGGTCTGCAGACCAACACCACCAGCCACATCTGGAAGCTTGTCTGAAATGCAAATTCTAGGCCCCACCAACTGAATCAGAATCTCTGTTTTAACACTCTCTCCAGGTGATTTTTATGCACACTAACATTTGAGAAGCACTGATAGAGGATAATGCTAAAAAATATTATTTGATTTAAAAATATCCCAGACCTTCAAATAAATGAACAGGTACACAAGAATCTTAACAGTCTTTATTTAAGGACTGTAGGGAGCATGGTGTGTAGGGCAATCCATCTTCAAAGGACCTGGAAACCAGTGTGAAAGGAAGATACACCCAAAAGCTCCACAATACAGATTCATCTGGAACACATGCCAAAGGGGCATTAGGGAAAGCCATTTGAAAATGAGTCTTGCACCATGTGTTGGAGTTACTCAAAGGACGAAAGGGGGCGTGGGGAAGGACAGGGAAGAGCAATCCAGGCAGATGGAACAGAGTGTGCAAAAGCAAGAAAGTTTGACTGGTGAGACCACAGGCATTCGGGAAGCAGCAAGGCAAGGAAGGAGACATGAAAAACAGTTAGGTAGCTGCTGCAAGTAGTCCACATGAGGAAAAGTGCTTGAACCATGGCAGGAGGAGTGGCAACTCATCCAAGAGTAATGCAGTATATATAGTGTAGCCTGGTTCTGCCACTTACCAAGCACGTGACCTTGGCTAAATTACTTCTCTGTGCCTCAGTGTCCCTATGTATTAAATGGGGATAATAGTAGAATGGCCATAAAGTCTGGAAACTTAGATTTATTTTTAACATTGAACTTCCTTGGTTACTTATTCTGGCACAGGCTTATTCAATAAAATCGGAGATACAAATCATCAGAGGCAACACACCACAGATGCACATGCAAGAACTGAAAGAAATGCTTCATTAGTGAACCACATTAACTGTAATTTTGCAGACACACTGAAATGTGTAATGAGTGACAACACCTTGAACAAATCATGCAATGTTGTAATGTAATTAATAATTTTTATGTATATTTGTCTATGTTTCCAGGCTTTATAGTCACATGTAATACCTAATTGGGTTGCTGTGAGGATTAAAAACGTGTTAATTCATGAAAAGCTCTTTGCACATTGTGTGGATTTTTCTAAACTCATTAAATATTACCTGGTATATTTAGAAAGTAGAACTGACCAAAGAGGGGAGGTGATGAGGCTGAGGTACCAGTCTACTTCCAACAACTAGTTGGATGGTGAGGCATAAAACTCGAAGCTTCTGTTCTATGCCAAGTGAGATTCATTCATAATTTGCCTGTCTACTTCTCCCCCTGGCTATAAGACTATGTCGTATTTACTATCGTGCATTTTTTTGACAGCTATATAGTGATCACCTACTATGTGCCAGGTGCTAAGAGTGTAACAAGTCATAAGACTGACATGACCCTTATCTTCCTGGAATTTGGGTGGGGTGAGTTTGAAATAGCTGTGGGAAGGAAATTTCCCACATTTTGCTGAAGCACTGCGTAGCAGAGGCTGGCCATAGTAATGCTAAATAAACAAGATCAACTGCGAGTCAACTTTCCTGTGAATGTGGGGAAGGCAGGCAAGAGAAGAAATGCAATCGGTAATGGAGAATGGGATAAGAGGGGGAGAAATGGAGAAGGAATGAGAGGGAAGGGAAGTCGCGGCTATATCCAGGTTGACAGACAACGAGAGGGGGACGAAATTCAAAGGAAAGGGAAGAGGAAGTCCCGCACAAGCACACCCTGCGGGCGGGTCCGCAGATCCTGAACCCCGGCCCGGGGCGGGTGTCAAGCAGCTCCCGGCCCCCGCGCGCCGCGCGCCGTAAAGGCGTCTCCTCCCAGGAGCCGTGCGTGGCGCGGCGAGGTGACGTCAGAGGCAGCGGGGACTTCCGGTCCCGGGGACGCAGTCGCAGCAGTCGGGGAGGCTCTAGCTGCCTTTGAGGCGGGCAGGTGAGGTGTTGCTCTCCGCCGCGCGGGCCGTCTTTGCCTGAGGAAGGGCCGGCGGGCGGGAGCCGGAGCGTCCCTCTCCGCTCCTCCCAGGGCCCGTGCTGCTTTCGGCCCGACGGCGCAGCGGCGCAGATAACGGCGCTCCGACCGCTCCGGGGCGCGGAGCTTCCTTGAGCGGGAGCCCCTCGGGCAGCCGGCCCGGTGGTCGCTTCCCTGAGCGCGGGGACTGTTGGTGCCGCTACCTGTAGTCCCCAGCCCGGAAGAAGGGGCTGGGAGGGGCCAGAGGCCCGGCCGGGGAGTCCGAAGATCCGAGCTCTCGTACCACCTAGCACTGGGCGGACCACTCTTCCCCTCCGTGGGCCTCTTTCCCACTTTAGGAGAACGGGGTCATTGAGGGCTGGTTTTAGTTTGTGCTCTTAGGTCCCCTTAGGTTTCTTCGCAGACTCAGCCCCCACCCCACCCCACCCCACCCCTCTCGCAAGCTTGTAAGACCAGGTATCACTGGGCCAGTTTCTGAATTTGACACACCTGTAACTTCAGTCACATGTTTGAGTTTAAGCAGTTGCCTTAATATTTCTCTCAGGTGCGAAGGTCAAAACCGCTCATGCTTCCTTGAATTGCGGCTTTGTGTTGTCTCCACCCCTTGTTGTAGTTCTTGGTGTTTTATTGAACTTCTGTGGAACGGGGTACGTTAGTACTTACTTCATAGGGTTGAATGAGCAGATAATTCATGTAGCATTTAGAACAATACACGTAAGAAGCACTCAGTAAAAGTCAGCTATTACTGTTGACACCTCTCCCCCACCCAAGCTTTATCGCTCTCTCCCTGTTCTTTCTTTGCATTAGGCATCTATTAGGCATCACACTGCTTTGAAACTGTTGCCCTTGGGATTTTTCATTTTACAAGACAGGGCACAGATTGGGACACTTTATTCCTTGGTTCACTAATTCATTTCTTCCCTCACAAGTTGTTAGTGGGCTCCTACTTCATGTTATGTGTGCCAAACTGCAAGAGTTTACGGTCTAATATGTTAACCCACAGTTCTTATACGTTTTGACTTAAATATAAAATTTCTATGGAGAAAGACACAGGTGTAACGAAAAGAAACTCAGAAAAATTGGAAAGGCTTCAGAATCTTTATTGACAAAGGTTTTTTTTGTTTGTTTGTTTGTTTTTAACAAACAAAATTTCCTTCCAAAATAAATTGGA
>JAQZBX010094511.1:0-12018 GCA_029593785.1 Cabassous unicinctus | reverse complement strand
GAACAGAACCAAGGCAGCTTGAACTTTCAGTAGTGGAGGGGCACCAGCTTCCATGATGTGGAGTGCTCAATGCACAAAACTTCACTGAAGATGGACAGTCGCCTCCTTGTGTTCATTCAAGGATGTTGCAGGATGCTTTTCTGGTCTCCTGGAAACCCCAAGCAGGTGATTTAGATAGCTCTGGGTGATTACTAACTGCCCTGTAGGATGATCTGGCTTTTGGAGCTCTTTACTCAACCACCATCTTTAATCTCCTCTCTTACATCAATTTTACCAAAGGTATTACACCAATGGAAGTATTAAAAATAAGAAGTGGTGGGTTGTGGGATTGTTGATATATAAATTATATTCTGTCAATTATCATAACCATGGTAAGAAAATAAAGGTGGAAAATGACCAACTATCTCAACAGACAGGGCCTTTTGAACATCTTGGCCATTATATATCTACAAATTTGTATGGGATATTAATTTGTCCTTGTTGCTATAGGTTTGTTTTTCTGGATAGATAGAGACCCTCATATTAAATAACAAAATATTAAACTTTACTCCTGAAGAATGCCTGCTACTTTCATAAATAAGATGGCCAAAAGCTCTGGAATATATAACCCTTGTGTAATAAAAGAAAACAGACTAATAATCTAAGCCCTCAAACTTAATGCATGCACCTAGGAACCTTATTCTTATAATAATAAAATTAAGCCTAATCATAATTAATGCCTAAGAGTTACCTCCTGAAAAACTCCTTTATACTTAAGTGTGGCCACTCTCTAAGACAACCTCTGCAAATAAACTCACTATCTACCACCTGACATGAGCCAGAGATAAGCCTCTCTGACACAGAGGGATTATTACCAAGCATGAATTAGCAATGTATTTGGGGAAAGACCTTGATCAAAAGGGGGAAATATTAAATAAAAATAGAGTTTTTATGGATAGGAGATTTCAAAAATGAGTTGTGAGGCCATTCCAGAGGTTATGCTTATGCAGTTCTCAGACTTCACAAACTGCCACAATAAACAAAGCCTCAAAGAAAAGGGTGCCTCAGGGCCCTAGGAATGGCTGGACATCATAGGCAAGACACAGGGCTCCTGAAATCAATACCCTCTTTGCAGGCTCTATCTGGAAATACATGAAAATCTATTTCTCCAATATATCATAGATATACTCATAAATTCCTAATCATGATACATATAATTC
The DNA here is from genome assembly GCA_029593785.1 of Cabassous unicinctus. Taxonomy (NCBI): domain Eukaryota; kingdom Metazoa; phylum Chordata; class Mammalia; order Cingulata; family Chlamyphoridae; genus Cabassous; species Cabassous unicinctus. The sequence continues at coordinate 10,819 of JAQZBX010094511.1, read as the reverse complement.
TTTTAGTTGAATATATAATATTCAATTTACCTATTAAACATATTTCTCAGAGACTTATAGCCTTTGAATTACTCCTATGCTTGTTGAACCCTGAAACCCAGCAGACATGTGGCCAACTACTATTCTCCATTCTTTGGCTTGCCTAGATAACTAAAAATGGTTGATGATGGACCAGCTTTATCCCAAAAGCAAGAGACACCTTCAGCTGCAAGCAAAAAATTCCACTCCTCTTCCCCATAATACCTATGCCCCTTCTCAGCCAGAAATAGCCAGAGAAGACATTTCCCCAAATTCCTCATGATTGAAGAATGAACAAAATAAGGAGGGAGTGTAACCATTGCCTAAAGCAGATATATTTTTTGTAATAATTATCTTGCATTAACTGAGTAAATTGTAACATTGAAATAAAAATAAATTTAAATAAGAAATAGTAAAAAGCAAAAGCATAAATTTTATAATTGTAAATATATTCATTTCTCTCATTGAGAGAAAGACTCTCAGATTGAAACAACAATGAACACAACTCTGTTCTGTATCCAAAGATACCAGAAAAGCAAAACAAATGAGAAGTGTTGACTTAGAAAGAGTGGACCATAAAAGAAAGGTAAAGCCAATGAAAGTGAAAATGTGAATGGTAATATTCAAATTAGCAGATGAATTGACTTTGGATATGAGAGTAAGAGCAGGGCCAAAATGAGTGGTAAGATTTTAGACTGAGCAAACAGGTAAACTCACATAAGGAAGGCAGAGAAATTGGTGAAGGCACTCAAATCTTCACAATCTTCTGTGTTAAACACATGTGTATATAATGGTATATGCTACAAGAGAGAATGTTCTCTTTCCTAAATAAAGTTACAAATCTTGCACTACAAATGTCCTGATGACATAACTTTATTTTAAATGAAGGCACTTATCTATATATTCATTACTTTCAAAAATGGCATCATGTTCTATGACACAGATTGAAATTCTGATAAATAACCAGTCCAAATGAAGAAAAATACATAAGACCAAAAAAGAAAAATATATAAAAATCCATGAAAAATATATTTAGAAATTCATAATGAATCAGAAGAAAGTGAATTTTGTCTGCTAAAAATAGTTGGGATTTAAAGGTATGAATATGTACAAAAGGCATTTACAGGATTATATATTTCTGCATAAAGGTGCAAATACACATACTTTGAATGGTGAAAGACATGTTTGCTGTATAATACCCAAGGTTAAATAGAGATAACTCATTAAGACATGTTGAGGTCCATTAATGAAGGAGGCAGGAAAGCATTTGCTTCTATAGGGCAGTATGACAATGGTTGTGTGTTGTTACAAATTTAAAAGATTTAAGCAAGTAGGAACAAATGAATAATAAATATTTAATTTTGTGGTCTAATATCGGGCAATTAACCATATAGCTCATTGTGATAAATCTTAGGGGATTAAATACAGAATGGGATCCATTCAAATCTCTTGGATTATAAGGATAATAGGAATAAATTTACTGAATAAAATAAAGCATGTAAATGGCAGGGAATTTTTTTTTTCATTGGATGCAAGCCTGACCTCACAAAACGGTCAAACATCTGTTGATAAAATGGTGCAGGTTTTTTTTTCTTAGAACAACTCTATTTTGGAAAAAAATGTCTGGTAAATCTATTTAATTGGAGTTGAGATACAAAATTCTCCCGTAGGTCATTTTTCTATCAGAAATCCCGTAGGATATTGTCCATAATTTACCTGGCCCAAATATAAATATTTCAGTGATTTTCCTTTGGAAGGTCAGAGTTAGATTCATCTACTAGACTATATTATGCCTGATAATATTAGAAAACCATAGTCACTGAACTAGAATGTGTTACAGAGGCCTTTGAGACAGAAGGCATTGCCAGCCTTGGGGAACTAAATGTCATTGGGCATTATATTTTATTTTTTTATAAGGAGTATGAAAATATGATGCTGCATAATGTGAAGCAATAGGAAACGTTATAAATAATTCAGAGGAACTCTCCAAATAAAAGGAACAAATGTGAGTGTCCATGCTTTCTTCAATATAATCAAAATTAGCAAATAATATACAGAGGGAGGGGGAAATATGCAATGTTACTGACATTGTGTTTCTTGTATTTTGAAATAATCAAAAGATTGTTACAATTTTATTTCAATTTAGAGATGGAAAACGTGTCTCAAATTATGTCCCATGTAACAGAGATGAAAACAGTAATTTAAATGGAAAACCCACATTCTTCACTCCTATCTGTGAGGAAATTGTGTCTTGCAGAGTTACATGATTAAAATAATTTATTAACAATTGGATCATGTTGTGTAATATAGACTATTAAGCTTATATCATCATTACAAAAATAATCATGAACAAATCATCATATTATTAACATTTGTGAGATTCTTTTGCTCAGAAATCCACCTTTTTCAAATTCAAACAATTTCTGTATGTGAGGAAAGGAAACCACATTAATAAGGGAGGTTTAACTTTATTTTGAGAGATATTAAATGTTAATTCTCATAATCGCCATCACTGAGCAAATCATACAGGGAAACATACACTTTCAATTTGGAGTGTTTGAGGAAGGACCCAACACTGGCATGAGACTGATTTTAAGTGTCAAAATTGGCTTATGATCATTCATTGCCTGAGATGCTAAATGGAGTAATGGTGCAGTGGAAGAAGGCTGCTTAATGGAGACTGAAATTCATTCTCTTTCTTCTTTGCTAGGAAGACAGCCAAGTTCTTCCAGCATCTCTTGCCTGGAAAACAAGAATCACCATTTTCAGAAATCCCCTAAATTCTAAAGCACCTATAGTAGCTTCCTGTAAGAAATACTATATTTTCACACTTTTGTATCTCCCCTGACCCATATCCTTATACCTGCTCTGTAAGCAAGAGAGTCATCTTGAGAGCCCATGGTAAAGTAGAAAATCAATTAATAAAAAGAATTTAATTCTACTTTCAGAAAAAAAACATACTGATAGATGAAAAGCCTTAGTAATTACTTAATGATATTTATCTGAGTGTGTTTGAAAACATAATAGGAACAGACAGTAAAATTAGCATTAAGGTCTAATAATAAATTTCATAAAACATTTTATTTCAATAAAATGATTACTTTCTTAACTACTATCTGAAAATGGTTTGGTGCATGATTTTAATGACAAGTAAAGAGAATTATTGGGAAGTTTACTTTTAAATAATAACATTTTTCATACATATACACAAGTATTCAAAATATGCACATAATGACTACAACAAACATGATGATTCTCTAGTTCCTAGATTTAATTTTTTAATATGTTTTTATTATGCAAAATATCAATAATATAAAATTTATCATTTTAACCCTTTTAAAGTGTACAATTCAGTGGCATTAAGTACATTCAAAATGTTGTGCAACCATCACCGCGATCTAGTTCCAGAACTCCATCATCTTTTCTTTGGAGTTTTTCTATGTATTAAAAATATGGTATTTTTACAAGAATATAGATTAAAAAGAAGAAATTTGTTTTAAGTTGTAAGATAATGGATATAAGAATAAAAGATAGGATAAATTGTCAATTCAATTATGATTGTTTAATAAATGTGCAGTATTTTATGTAAGCCGGTGATCCATTTCACTTTCTGAAACTTGTCTTCCCCTTTCTTATCTTAGATGCATGCTAAAGGTCATAGATATGTCTGTGCTTAGAAATAAGAGCCAAGTTCTTGCAGATGAAGGCTCAGAGCCAACTTTGTGACTTACATGTTTGAATTCATGTGAGTGCCTGCTGCACTGACATATGTGGACTTCCATAGAACTCATTGCAGATGCATATGTATAGTTCATTGGTTAGGGATCAATCTAGTTAAGTATTGGGCAAAGACAACAGAGGTGATCATTTCATGCCACAGAAGATCATAGAGAAGTATGGCCATGTACTCAAGTCTAGGAATACCAGTAAAACTCAGAAGATGGGAGGCAAATTAATTATTAATATGGGGGCAATGTAATGTGAGCTTCATCCATGATGAATTTGGAATAAAAGGTGACATTAATGCTAAAAACCACTTACATACATACTAACACACACATGCATACACTTAGAGGGTAAAATATGTTCTCCTACATTTATGAGGTATTAGGCTCACACTAACTGATATAACAAAAAACTTAAATTTGGAGATTTAACCCACATAGAAAAAATTTAATTAGAGCTCAAAAGCAGTGAAATGTGGCTTATTTCCTGGTCATTGAGTGGGATACCTACATTCATTTCATAATGAGGCACTACCATTTTCTACACATATCTTCCAAAGTTGCCTGTCATGGGAAGGACACAACACATCACCTTACACTGGTTGCTATGATTAAATGCGATCACCAAAAATAACTGGTATGGAGTACGAGGAATGTAGTTCATCTTAGGCCCCTGGCAAAGACAATGTTGTTGACTGAAAAGAAAGACTGTTCAAAGTGCAATCAGGAATAGATACAGACCCTTATTTTGAGTATATGAAGTGTGCTAACTGCAAATGTAAAAAAAATTGCATAAGATTTATATATAGTTTACAATAAAACTCTTACAACTTTTAATGTTTTCTATACGATTTCCCCTGTGATAAATATGAAATATACTTGATGCTTGATGTTTAGTTTGCCTTGCTAACATTGAGAATGATTAAATAGTACACTTAAAAGATGGTTCTATACAGAGGTTTTTAAATTTATATAAAGAAAAAAATTAATATTTAAAATGATAATACATTACTGGTGAAATTTTAATAACATATTTTTATTTGAGAAGTTGTGAGCTTACAAAACAAGTATGCATAACATGCAGAATTCCCAAATATCACTCCTCTACCAACACCTTGCATTGTTGTGGAACATTTGCTCCTGATTATGAAAGAATATCATCAAAATATTACTACTAACTATGGTCCATAGCTTATATGTGGTTTTTTTTTCATACAGCCTCCTATTATTAACACCATATATTAGTATTAGTATTGTACATTTGCTATAGTTCATGAGAGAACACTCTCATAGTTGAACTGTTAACCACAGTCCATCATTCAACACATGGTTCACTGTGCTATTATTGGTTATTTTAAAATTATATTCCTTCCATTCTAGCAGTTGAATTTAATTAATTATGGGAAAGAATGAGACAGCAGGAATGGATTATTTTCTCCTGGGACTCTTCCCTGGCATGAAGCATGCTGACATCCTCATTGGTGTGATCATCCTCAACTACCTTGCTGCCCTCACAGGGAATTCCATCCTGATTTTCCTCATCCTGTTGGATTCCAGGCTCCACACAACCATGTACATACTTCTTAGCCAGCTGTCCCTCATTGACTTGTTCTTTATCTCTACCACTGTCCCCAAGATGGCCATGAACTTTTTCTCAGGGAAGAAAAACATCTCAGACATAGCCTGTGGGACCCAGTTATTTTTCTTTCTGATGCTGGGGGGAGCTGAGTGCATTCTCCTGACTCTCATGGCCTGTGATCGCTATGTGGCCATCTGCCATCCACTGAGACATCCAGTCATCATGAACCAGAGGGTCTGCCAGAAGATGGTCATGGTATCCTGGGCTGGGGGTACACTAGATGCTGTAGTCCAGACTATATACACCATGCACTTACCTAAATGTGGCCACAAGGAGATAGAACATTTTTTCTGTGAAGTCATGGCTATCTTGAGGATTTCCTGCAAGGATACCTCTGCATATAAGCTGGCAATACTTGTGGGAGGCATTATACTACTCCTTATTCCTCTTGTCATCATCTTTTCCTCTTACACTATCATCTTCATAACTGTCTTTCGCATGAATTCCCCCAAGGGGAGGAACAAAGCACTAGCCACTTGCTCCTCCCATCTGATGGTTGTGGGGTTTTTTTGTGGCCCATCCAGCTACACATACATGGCTCCTGGTTCCCCACACAGCCCTGATAAGGACCAGGCTGTATCACTGTTCTTTTCAATTATCACCCCTACATTGAACCCCTTTATTTATAGCCTGAGAAACAAGGATGTTTTGGGGGCCTTGGGAAGATATTGGAAAGGTGTCAGTTCTTAAATTAAAACTGCCAATTTTTTTTTTATTTTATAAAATCTAAAATATTTTGTAATGTGTGATAAGTCAATAAATATCTGTGTTCTTTAAGATCTTTGACTATAAATATATTTAGCCTATTACTATTTGATTTGATTTTGGTCTACTTAAATTTCATATACATCTTATTAAGTCAAATTAATTTCATTTAATTCAGTCAGAACTTATTTTTTATTTGTGTTACATTTACTTTTCTTTTTTTTTTTTTACCATCCTTTAGAGGTGTTTGTGTGGAATTTAAAACTCTTTGGTGCAGATATGCTGCATTCCAATGGTTTGTAACTTCCACAGGTTTAAATTTGAAATGGGTAGGTAAAAATTGCTTCACAAAAGATTAATACAATCCTGTCTTGAGAATTAGAACAAAAATACATTATACCAATTAATAAATATTCACCCAACAATTTTTGCTTAGAAAAATTGTACTATGGATTAATTTTAAATAAATGTGTTAATTTCAGCATACAGTAATTTCATTGTAAATAGTAAAATTTAAAAGAAAAACAAGATAACCAGTAATTGATAAGTGGATTATTATTATTAAATACTAAAGTTTATTTAGCAGATAGCAAAATGTTTATGCTATTATGTTGAAAGAAATAGGTTAGATAGTCCACTCATGTCAACACATGTCATGACCAATTTGTGTGGTACTGATTATCATTTTACTTTTCCTTTATATTTTGAATGGTAGCTATCCTTTTTTTCTGCCCTGCATTCTTTGCTAGAATCCTTCTTCTGGGAAAACAGCACCCTTTTTTGCAGATTCCTTCCTTTCCCTGCCTGAATGGTTCTAGTGCCACATCAGTAGCTATCCACTACCTCTGACAAAAGATGTTTTCATCTAAATTATGTATTGAGTCCATGAAGCTAAACTGTGGAATTTCCTGGAATTTTGCCAACTGTATAAATGGTGAACTCTATTTCATTTTGGATAACAACTAGCAAGAATGCTATTCCAGAACTCTCGGTGGATATATTCCCAGTCAAAGGGGAAAATTACTTAACAGCAATACAAAATATTGTGACTGGCATACAAATAGAAGTGAAAATGAAAGACAAAGTGTGTGTGTTTGAAAAAGATACTGAAACTAGAGTTTTTATTTGTTTCCAGTGGTATCTTGGCCATGTTGTAGCCATGGACATATTCAGATTTGATTGTGGATATGAAACCATTTTTCAGAACTCTGCCATGGTGATTGGACATTTTCAGATTGGTAGATTTTCCCTCAGTCTGAATCCTCTCAGGAAAATAATTTCAACAGACCTGACAGAGACCCTGAGATGTACATATCACATGATTTGAAATAAATATTTGTTGGCTTAAACCTATGAGATTTGAGGGGTTGTTTGTTAGTATATCACACCTTAGTCAATCTTCAGTGTTAAATGTGGAATAATACCTAATGCTGATAAATGGATGTAAAATATGCTGTACACATTCGTGGTGGCAATATTAAGGGACAGAGCATTATTGAATAAGGATATGGCAATTTAAATTCCATGAAACCAGACCTGAGTTTGTTAACTACCCTAGCCCAGAACCTACAAAATTATGTTGGACATACAATTAGCCAATCAATATTTGTCAAATGAACACGTAAATGGCACATCTTATTTAAATTAAAAAGAAAACAAAAAATGTATACTCTGATCTTGTATTTTGAATCCATTAAATTTGTCTTCGCAGGGCAGTTTCTTGTAGCATTGTTTATAGCAGAGAAAAATAGGAAATAAATTGAATGTCTATCAAAAGAAGAATGACATCCACAGCAAGTAACATTATTTTGCAATTGAAAAGAACTTCTTAGAACCCTGTAATTTTGTCAGATTTCCACGAGTTTCATTGAATTATTAGGCAAAGCAAAATAATATGTGTAATAGCATCCATTTTTGCTTGCTAAATAGGCCAAAACGAAGCCTCAAAAAACACACCTGAAGTGATTTCAATTTGGAGGCAATACTTCACAGTTAGAATAAATATAGGCAGAAACCAAATCCTCTCTGCAAAACAAACCTTCCTAAATCCTCAGTTGAGGCTGTACTAAATCCTAAACTCCTCTGTAAGCAAGGAGAGCAGGACATCAGCCAGAGATATGGAAGAATAAATTGGAAACCACTGATATTTCTGCCCTGACCTAATTTTCACCTTCCAAATCTTGTGCAAATTATTCTTTTGGCCAATGCTAAGTTGAATGTATACAAAGTGGCTGTGGTAGCCATGAAGATGTGCCACACATATCTCTACACTGGGGAACCTAATCAAGGCATAGCCCATATCTAAATCCATTAGCACATTCCTCTGAGTCCAGTCTTCATGCAGGCTGCTCAAATCCAGTAACGAGTATGGGAGGAACACCATTTGTTCCACAGAACTATTTCTGTGAGACCCAGGACACCTCTGACACATGAATTTTGCTGTAGAATCCCTATCTTCCTAGCCGAAATATTCTGAGCACTTCACTGCAGTCTGGAACTCTGTCTCTTTCTTAATTTCATTAATTTTGGTCAGACATACATCACAGTTTTTATGATGTTCCTTGCCTCTTCTGTATCCATTCTACTTTTTTCCTTATAGGAATTCCCCACCCCTCCATCAATAAATTGCTAGACTATTTAGTCCCATGTTGTTTTCTGCTTTTCAAAGGACCTGAATTAAAACAAGTGCTACTTCCAAGAAAATAAGATATAACATATGGGGATCTTGAGGTAGCCCATTCACCACCAAGTGGGTGAAGAAGATACTATACTCATTAGCAGGTGACCATGGATATTCCCTCATATAATGTAGTAGCTTAATTCCTAAATATTTTACTGTTGGTGACTTGCGAAAATGTCTTAGCAGAAATAGAACATCATTACATATGTAATGGTTCATATATTTGAATTATATAGAAGCATCAATGTTTACAAAGAAAAACAGGATTTTTAGATGGTTTCTGCTAAGTTGTATAATGCCCTGCAGTGTGATAATGAGAGACTGAGGGCTGTTCTTAACAGTTATCAGATAAGTGTGATAACTGGAGGGTCTATTGATAGTTTACCAAGAGTACTTTATAATCTCTGCTAGAAGAGGAGAATGGCTGAGCAGCAGGTGGATGAGCTGATAATGTCACAGAATTCAAGTTAAGTCTGAATTCTTAGCAGAGGCAGTTTGGTTGCTAAAGAACATGGAATATGGATGGATGACCTTAGATATGTTGGTTCTGCAGAATTTCCAAGACCCTGAAAACATACAGAGGTGGTCCACCCTTCCCTAATAAGACCTATCACATCACCATGATGGAAACTGCAGATTCTCCTTGCATGCATATCAACAGATGTTGCATGTCCATTCCTCACTGCTAAGTTACACATGGGTTAAGTTCCAGCACGATACCACAGAGAGCATGCTAATTCGAATGAGGGAGGAAAGAAGTCATATATCATGCTTTAAGAATTAGTTAGCAAGTGACATGATCAACATAGCGACATAAGACATCCCCTGGAAAAGTCTCCCATCAAGCATTAATAAACAACAAATCCTAATGATAAGGGAAGTGCTGGGAACTAACCACACACCCCCCAGCAGAAACCCACAGCTTTAAGCAAATGAACCCCCCTCAGTCCCTGGTCCCTCTCCCTCTTCCTTCCTCCCCTTTTCTTCATGGAATCCATGTCAGGAAGATAATCACTCCAGGCTGCCCCTTTGAATTGAAATATACAACTCTATACAGATAATGACTCTTTTTCCTCCCTAATGGCCTTCTGCTTTTAGAAAGATAAGCTAACCTTGCTTCTCTGCCTTGTAACCCTGCCTGCCCACTTGCTCAGGAATTTGCCCCCTTAATGTACCTATATAAACTTATGAAAATAGGAAAAACAGGGCTCAGATTTTTGGAGATTTGACTCTCCTCTGGGGCTGTGCATAATAAAACTTTGTTCCTCCACCTCTCCGAGTGCCATTTGGGCTTTCTCTTCATGTAAGTCTCGTTTCTGCTGCAACATTTGGTTCTCTGACCAGAAAATCCAATGTAGCAGGCCCTTAAGCTTGGGGCTGATGGGCACGGCAAACGGCGATCTCCAAGCGAATGAGGTGGGTGCTGCCTGACCTCTTGACAGGACCTACTTCTGAGGCAGTCCCCGCAGGCCGCATCCCTACACCCAGGCCTGACTCAGTGGGGAGGTGGACTGATCAGTGCCAGCAGACTCCGGAAAGGTAAGGCCCTGGGTGCCAAGTCCTCAGTAAGGCCCGTCTCCGGACGGAAGAGGAGACTGATCATCTCCTGAAATCTCGAGTACTGAGATTCCAGAATAGGGCAATCCCTGTGGGAGGGATTGCATAAACTCTGAGTTACTGTGTGAATGAATGAGGATGGCAGAGGCTTGTGTCTGCAGTACCAGTCTGTGACTCATTGGCATATGTTACAGAGCCAGTGTGGGCCCCAAACTGTTTTCCATGGCTATGTCATATGGCATAGTGGCTCTCCTGAACTTTGCCTGAGTGCTTTAGCTAAGACAAGCCGAAGTTCTCACGAGAGAAGCGAAAAGGTGGGCATCAGAGTGGTCTCAAAACAGGCAACCCCTTCCTTTGTCTTTCTCATGCCACCGACTCAGAGTGTGGATTTAACACTGTTAATCCCTGTGGGAGGGACAGCATAACCTCTGAGCAACTGTGTGAATGAATGTGGACGGTAGGGGCTTGCGCCTGCCGTACTAGTCTGTGACTCCT
>JAQZBX010094510.1:0-12021 GCA_029593785.1 Cabassous unicinctus | reverse complement strand
ATCTTTTTATGTTCAAAACCATAAAACCATATTTTATAAGAAATAAGAAGTGGAGTTACATGGCCCCAAAATACATACAATACTAATTGTATTTATAATTACCTTAGACCTTTATTTATTTATGCCACTTTGATCAACTGTCCAGTATCCTATCCTATCAGTTTGAAGAACTTTCTTTAGTTTTGCTTGCAGGGTATGTCTAGTGTTAATGATTTCCCTCAGCCTTTGTTTTTCAGTTAATGTTTTAATCTTTCCCTAATTTTTAAAAACAAAAGCCTTACCAGATATAAAATCTTGGTTGACAGTTGTTTTCTCTCAGCACTCTAAATTGTTTTCTGTCAACACTTTGAAGCTGCAATGCACTGCCTCCTTGCTTCCATGGTTTTGATGAGGAATTGGTCTTACTATTGTTTGGACTCTCCTGTATGTAACAAATTACTCTTGCAGCTTCCAGTAACTGCTTCTTGTCCTTTGCATTTGACAGTCTGACCAGCATGTGTCTTCATGTTTATCTTGTTTAGCATTTGATGGGCTTCTTGGATGTGCATAGTTACATATTTTATCAAGTTTGGGAAGTTTACTGTTATTCCTTTGAATATTCCTTCTGCCCCTTTCTCACTTTCTGCTGTCTCTGGGACTCCATTAATGCATATATTGCTATGCTTGATGATGGTCCACAGGTATCTTAGGCTATTTTAGATTTTTCAATCTATTTCTTTTATCTTTCTCTTCCTCAGTGGTGTTTTTAGTTCACTATTTCTTCTGTCAGCTCCAATCTGCTATTGAATTTCTCCTGGGAATTTTTCAGTTCAAATATTGTAGTCTTTAGGTCCAACATTTCTTTTCCATTCATTTTAAAAAGGAACCAAAGTCAGTCTTTCCCAGCCAGAACAAGACCAGAGATCCAAAAAAGGAGAATCACATGGCTCCAAATGCCCTGGGGAAGGGATAAATTGGAGGCCAAGAAGGGTTTTACAACCTTCTATGGCTCATTGATGCTATATTTTATTGTTTCAGCTCTTGTCAATAAACACAGACCTTTTTCCTGTATTCTGTAGAACTGAAGAAGTGTACAGTCTTCATATTTCCTCTGCTGCTTTTCCTGGGGTAAGTTGGGACACTGACTGCCTTCAGAGGCATTCCCCCAGTGATTTGAAGTAGCTAATTTAAAGAAGTGATAAGTGTCTGACTCTACATCCCAAATTCTTGGAGAACTAAGTATGCATATCCCACTCTAGCACCAGAAAGCTGCACCAGGAGCTGGAGTTGATTACCTCATTGCTGCATGCCACATGTTAGGGGAAAGAGTGGCCATAGCCATTGCACAGAAAGTGCTATACAATGGTATTTACTGCAGTTAACCAGCTCTTTCTCTCACTATTGCCTGGATTCTGAACAGTGTTCTCCTAGACAAGGGAGTTTCAGAATAATTTTTCAGGCAGTTCTTGCCTGTTTAATATTTGCTCTAGTGGAGGCACTGATACCTGGAGCATCCTACTCCATCCCCTTCCCACAATATTCTGCAGAAAGCTTACTTACATTTTAATTATCTGCTAAATATATATGTATGTTAAAGTATTAGTGACCATTAAAATGGTTTCTATTATTTTTCATTTGTATAGAACATGGTAATTTAGAAATAATTTTAATTATAAAATGCAGGTTAAGCTGCACAAGCCCAAAAGTTAAGCAGATGGTGATACATAGCTTGTATTGATGAGAAAAATGGATTTGAGAGGGTGTAATGCAAGAACAGATTCAAAATGAACATAGAAATAAAAGCTTAGCCCCTATATCCTAGACTTCTTTTTAAAAGCATTAAATTTCTCATCCTCATTATGCCTCATTGCCTGCACATATGTCCCCTCTCATAATGAGTATGTGCTAATATTCTTTCCAATTGCAAAATGGGCAAAGTGAAGAAAATAGTGCAAAGTGTTCACACATAATCTGCCCAACTAGAATATACACAGTAAGCATATTCTATGTCTTCTTATATAATTTTGCACATATATTTTATATATTAATGTTCATATACAATATGAGTTAATTTTCTAAACATAACAAAGAGAAAAGAATTATTATCCTAGAAGTGGTATGAAAAATACAAATATGTACAGCAGTATAAAGATGAAAATTAAAATCAATCATAAATCCAATGCTTGCAGGCAATGTTGAATACAATTTGGTTTATTTTTCTTGATCTTTTTAATCATGTCATCTGTGGATAGAGATAATTTTACCTCTACCCAGTCATTTTTTATGTCTTTTATTGCCTAACAGCCTTGGCTAAATTGTCTAATGAAACATTTAATACATGTGTTGATAACTGATCTCCTTGTCTCACTCCTAATCATAGATGATAAGCTTTATATATTTCATAAATAAATATAAGTGCAAGCTGTGCATATTTCATAAATGATCTTTATCAGGTTATGTAAGTTTCCATTTGTTCATAATTTGTTGAGTATTTTCATCTTCAATGAGGTGGTGAATTTTGCAAAATGTTTCTTCTGTATTGATTGATATTACCATGTTTTCCCCTTCATTTTAAGAATGTGGTTTATTACCTTGACTGATTCTCATATGTTGAAACTCCCTTGGATTCCTGGAGTAAATCTCAAATGATAATGGCGTATAATCATTTTAATATGTCACTGAATTCAGTTTGCTAGCATTTGCTCCATCCATCACACCATATAAAATTTTTCAAAATGAATTTTAGACTTAAATTTAAAACCAAAAATTTTAAAACTTCTATAAGTAAACATAGGGCAAAGTGAACTTGGTTATAGCAGAGTTTAGCAAATTAGGGCTCATGAGCTAAACCTAGTTTACAGCCTGTTGACTGTAATAAAGTTACATTGGAGCACAACTCTGTATTGCCTATGTTTTTTTGTGGTCTACAAAGGGAGAATTAAATATTTACAACTTACTATCTGGCCCTTTGATTAAAATGTTTTCCAATATTGAGTACAGTAAATATTTCTGATATAATCCATGAAAAGTATAATTTAAAAATTTGATAAATTAGACTTTAAAACAATTTTAAAAACCTGCTCTATAAAAGATACAGTTAAGAGAAGAAAAATAGTCACTGATGAGGAGAAAATATTTGCATAATATATATGTGATAAAAGACTTTTAGCTGGAATTCAAATGCTTCTTCAAACTCAATAATAAGAAAATATGTGCCCAATTAAAAAATGGACACAAGATTTGAACAGAAGTTTCACTAGAGAAGATGTATAGATGGCAATAGAAGACATTAAAAGATATTCAACATGAATAATTTTAGGTAAATTCCTGTTACAACCACATAGGTATACCACTACACAACTATTAGAATGTTTTAAATAAGACAGTCCATAAAAATGAATTATCATAAACTTTTGGTCAGAATTGGAAATGATAAAAGTACTTTAAAAACAGCTTGTTGGCTTATTAAATAAAATATACATTTACCATAAAACTCTGCCTTTCCATTACTAAGGTTTATCCAACAAAAATGAAAAGCATATGTCCTCATGATGACTTGAACTTCAAAGTTCATAGAGGCTTTAGTTATAATTGTCTAAATCTTTTAGCAACCCAAACATACATCATTGGGTGAAGGAATAACCATATTGAGGTGTACACTTACAATAGAATACTAGGTAAAGATTAAAACAAGATGAAATAATTTTCTTACAGTTCTGCTGGTCAGATGTATGATACGGGTCTCCCTCAGCTACAATGAAGGTGTCAACAGTGAAACATTTCTTTCTGGAAGCTTTTGGGGAGAATCTGTCCCCTTTTCCAGATTTTAGACCATGTTTGCATTATTTGTTTCATGTTTGTATTTATATTTTCACCTTCAAAGCTGGCATCCATCTTCAAAATGAGCTTCCATTTTCAAAGCCAGCCATGGGTCAGTAAGTCCTTTGGACATTATTTCATTTTGACAGGGACCTTTCTGCCTCCTTTCTCAAATTTTAAGGACCCAATAATTACACTGAGACCACCCACATAATGCAGGATAATCCCTCTATTTTAGAGACATTATTTCCAACATTAATTACATTTGCAAATTTAAATTCCCTTTACCTTGAAACAAAGCACAATCTCAGATTCTGGGTTCTAGGATGTGAATATTTTTCAGTGGCCATTATTCTTCCAAGATGAAATAATTGGAAGAATAATTATTATTTAGAATTTTAGAAAAAATTCTAAAATAATTTCTTCAATCAGAAATAAAATTACTCCTTAAGGAGATGTATTCATAGAGAAAGGAATGGAAATCAATGGCAACATCAGCAATAATTAATCAAAGTATGGTTATTTGATATATAAATAGATAATGACTGAAATAGAGTTTTATAAACAAAAGTGCAAAGATTTTTAAAATTCAAAAATATATTGTGTAGTAGTTTGAGACTGTCCGTATCCCCGAAAAAGGTCTTTATAAAGCTGTCCCATTCCTGTGGGTGTGAACCTATTGTGAGTGTGACCTTTTGATTAGATTACTTCAGTTGAAGTGTGGCCCCAGGTGGGTATAATTCTTCTACTGGGGTCACTTATAAATGGGATGAAAATGGAGAGAGAGGTGGAGAGAAAGCTACTGAAGCAGAGAAAAAGCAACTGAATCAGAAAGAAAGTCATGGAAGCCAGAAGGTGAAAGCAGTAAAATCCAGAAGAGAAGAAAAGGACAAGCAGATGCCACCATGTGTCTTGTCATGTGACAGAGCAGTGCAGGATCACTGGCAACTGGCCTTTGGGGAGAAAGCATCAGAGTATGATGCCTTGATTTAAACTTTTTTCTCACCCTCACAACTGTAAGCTTAAAAGTTAATAAATTCCCATTGTAAAAGCTAACCCATTTCTGGTATATTACTTCCAGCAGCCTACTAGAAAAAAACATATAGAATTCAAATCATGGTTACAGTGATGCAAAAATTAGATATGGGCTAAAAAAGTTAAAATATGACTAAGTTTCTAAGATATTAAAGTGAAAAGTAATAAACTAATATTTTAATAGTATAACTTTTTTATTCCTTAGATATCCACAATGGTTAACATAAAATATTTAACTAAAAGTAATACATAAAAATGAAGTAAAAATGTTTGATTTGTTCTAAAGTATTTGAGATACCTAAAAAGGAAAAAGATTTTTAAAATGGGTCAGATAGAAAACACAGCATAAGAAATAAATTTCAATATATCAGAGACTATATTAAATGTGTGTGGGCATTTAAAATTCCACTTCCATGAAGATAGATTGGTTGTACTTTCCCTATTTTTCCCACTAAGTACAACTAACATAGTAAGTTTTATATATAGAAACCATGGGAAAAAATCATTGAAATGTGGAGAAAAGAAGGCAAATGAATTAGAGTTCTTAGACTCCAAGTAATGTTATGGTACCGAGTTTCCTGGATTTTCTTTTTGCATCCTATAATCTAGCATTGGAGCTCAATATGGTAGCCTGAGAGATGAAAAATAACTTCCAAAAATCCTTCTCTCTCTCTAGTCAAATGCCAGGAAAGGAACAGCATAAAAAGATAACCAGATAAACCTTAAGGCAAGAATCGCTCTCTTCTAGCCAATTCCCACCAAAACACCCTCAACTTCTGCCTACTCTGTCCACAAACACTCATGTCAGCAAAGACTGAGAAAGACTGAATTGAGAGCCCTGACTTCCACCTCTGGCAAGCTATAAAATAGAATCAGAAACACCAACCACAGTCAGAGGGCCCCATGTGGGGAGTAGTAAGAAGCCATTATAATTCCTCTAACCAAGGAGGTATCAGTGGAGAATAGTGGGGTCCATAAGTCCCAACCGTGCCCAGCAGCAATGAGGTTAACTCCTCATGGCTGTAAATAGAGACTGAGTGTGCAACCTGGACTTCTACAATCACCTGGCAGTAATAAGAGGGTAGTGTCTTCCTCTGCCAGAAAAGGAATAACAGAAGCCAGTAAAATCATATTTAAGTAAGATCTGGAGATTCATAATAAAATATTGACAATGTCAATTACTCATTATGCTAAGAATCAGGAAGATCTCAAAATAAAAGAGAAACAAAATCAATAAATATCAGGATGGAGAGGACAGAGATATTATTTAAAAAAATGTTTTGAAGAAGCAATTATAAAGATGTCACAATGAGAAATTATAAACAGACATAAAACAAATATATTTTTAAAAAAGTCTCAACAAAAAAATAGAAAATATAAGCCTAGAAATAGAATATATATATAGAAGAACCAAGTGAAAATATTAGAAGTGAAAAATACACTAATCAATATCAATAGAATAATAGAGTCCAAAAAGAAAAGTATCAGTGAATGTGAAGAAAAAAAAAAATCAAATCTTTGAAACCGAGAAGATGTAGCTTCAAAAGAAATGAAAAGTATCTCATGAACCTGTGGAATTAAAACAGAAGATGTGAGATTTATATCATCAGAGCAATGAAATGAAAGGAGAAAGGAGAGCTAAAAAGTTTCCAAAGAGTTAAGGGTTAACTACTTCCTAAATTTGCATAAGACATTAAGACAATAGATTCAAATAGGTTAATGAAGCCTGAACAGGAAATGCCACAGGAATTCGCAAAAAGAAAAATCCAAATCAATATGGTGATAAATGAGAAAAAAATTGAAAGCAGTGAGAGAGAAACAAAATCTTAGGTATACTAAAAAAAAGTCTCATACCCGCAAGTTTCTCTTTAGAAACCATGGATCTTGGAAAAAGTGGCACAATACTTCTCAAGTGCTTAAATTAAAGAAACGTAAACTCAGAGTCCTATGAATGCTGAAGCTAACTTTCAGCGAGTGGTAAATATCAAGACTATCAAATGAGGGAAACTATGGGAATTTCTCAACAGCAAACTACAATAACAGAGCAGCTAAATGAAAGTCTTTAATCCAAGAAGAAACAATAAAAGAACGGGAAAGACAGGGAGGAGGGAAGACCAGGATACTCTAATATTGGAAAACAAAATATAATTTCCTTCTCTTCTTGAGTTTCTAAAGTATGATATACAACAAAGCAAAAGTTATAACATTTCCTGACTTGCTTCTAAATGTATAGAGAGGAGATATTTAAGAATACTGCTTTTTTAGATTTTAACCAAATTAATTGAGCTTTTGCTTAACAAGTATATGGGATGCAATTTTGCTAAAGAAAAGGAGAGTATTTTGTTCTAAAGTAAATTATATTGCAGAATTAGAAACAAGAAAGTGTAAGAAAAACCTGAATAAAGAAATTTGTAGAAGGTTTGTAGAAATGAATTTTGTTTGTCATGGACAATGCTGCCTAAGATTTGATAGGTTTATTCATGAGATATTTTAAGTGCTTTCATATTAAACAGTGTATTCAAACAAAACAAGAATTTGGTTTTCTCTCTGTTAAAATGATGAAATTTTCTTGAACTACTGGCATTCTCTTAGTGAGAAGTTATAAAAGGCTTCCATAACCATCTGAGGAATCTGCCTAGAAGACAAAGATAATTTGTCTTATAAGAATAATATCCTCATTGTTACTTATATACCTCATCATCTTTTACTGTTTAAAAGAACAAGTATTCTCAATATTTAGAGTATCTAAATTTTGGTTTCCTTTGTTGTGTAATCATGTTACCTCCTATATCTACTCTTCAAATATTTTATTGTCATTTTGGTTAAATATATAACCAATTATTTTTTATCAGTGACCTATAATCCTATTTAGCCAGGTGATCAAACCTCCTAGCATTTTTGAAATGTTGCCTTAACAAAATCATACACTAAATGATATATTTTTTTATTTAAAAGTGTCTTTGGGATTTTCCATATGTCCCTCAGAAAATTGAAAAACATTGTTCTTTCACTTTGTAGAAAGAGAAGTTCTAGATATAGTAAGGTTCGTTTGATATGTTATGGGTTGCATGAGAAGTGTTGTCGAAGTAAAAAGGATTTTCTAAATTTTTGGTTAAATTTGTATGGATAAAATGTTATAAATACTTATAGATTATGTAAAATTCCTAGAGATGTGACAGTTTTTGAATTGTCAATGGCATGTACTGATATTATTAGAAAATAGTATAATGTCATTGGTCAATAAATTTATTCTTTAAAAATATGTTACATTCCAAAAAACAACCAGATTTCCTTGTCAATTAAATTATTTTGCTCTGGTGCTTCTCTGAAAGTAGTTGCAGACAGCAACAGATCAGAACTTCATTTTAACCACAAAAATGGGAGAAGTTTGAATGAGACTAAAGATGAGTCTGTAAATATTCTACCTGTCAATTAGCATAACATTTGTAAAACTGTAAAATTGGAACAGTTTCAAATACTTCAACTGGCAAGGCCTTTTTTAACATCTTCAAATGAATTTTATACAGCCACCCCCTCCTATGGAATAAGAATATGACTTTGTTTTTTCTGTCTATTTTATCTGAATTGATAGAGACTTTTCCTTTACACAAGGTTAATACCCTCACAGTAAATAAAAAATAATAATTTAAAAAATCTGTTAAACTTTATTTTCCCCACCTGGGAATTTCTGTTATTCTCTCAAGTGATAGATACTCCCAATTTCCTAGAATTGTAATTAAGTACCTTTGCAAGGATGAACCATCAACAAAATGTTTCACTGTCTGTACAGTTGCAGTTGTGAGGAAAGATAGAAAGAACAAACATTTAATAAAACTTAAATTAGCTAGATATCTTAATTCTTCTTTCTACATAAGTTTAGGCTTCTCCCTTTCCATTTTACATCCTTTACATAAGATGGAGCCCTTTAGGAAAACTCTAGCTACCCCCTTATGTAATCATAAGAGAAGACCCATGAGGCTTATTATTTCTCCTATTTTTACCAGACGTCAACTTCTTACAATGAGAAATTGCTAATAATCGTAAGGTACTAATTGCATATACCCAGTTCCACCGTTCAGAGAATAGGCTGTCTTACCTGAGATTCTTCCAAGCAGATTCCACATGATTGATATTGTATAATTCCAGTCATATGAATAGATAGAATATGCAAATTCATAGAGACAGAAAGTAAAGTATACTTTATCAGACCAAGAGAAGGAAGGGTGCATGGGTATTGAATGAATAATGGGAAAAGTGTATCCGTATGAATGAGAGGAAAATTCTGGTAATGGGTGGTGGTGAGGATAGCACAATATTGTTAATGTGCTTAATCCTCCTGTATTGTATGCTTGGGAGGGGTTGAGACGAGAAAGTGTATATGTATATGTATATGTATATATGTCTCCACAATTAAAAAAAAGAGACCTAAAGAGACTGTTAAATGAGATATATGAACCTCGTTGAAACTACTAATGGAGGAGAAATTGGCCAAAAAGATATTATTGAGACATATGAAAAAATTGTAATGTAATGTGCAAATTTATCAGTGTTAAATTTCCTAAACTTTATAATGCTACTTAAGTTGTTACAAGGGTGAATATCCTTGCTCTTAGGGCATACACATGAAATATATATTATGTGTTTAAGGAGCATGATGTGTACAACCTATCTTCAAATGTTTAGAAAATAGATAAATTTCTAGATACATGAACAGATATAGATGGGTGGGTAGATGATAGATAGATGACAGATAGGTAGATAGATAGATAGATAGATAGATGATAGAATGATGCAGCAAATGAGGCAAAATATTAAAAGTTGTTGGATATCTGAGTGCGTGGGAATGTTGGAGTACTCCATATGGGTTTTGTTTTATTTTACAATTGCCATGTGAGTTAGAAGGTATTTCAAAATGAAACTTTTAAAAATGAATATTTACATACCTCTTGGCTTTAAACCTGTTGGCAAACCACAGATATGTTTTCATTATATTTTGAACAGAAAATTCAGCCTTTATGAATATTACTATTTTAACTTCTGGAATGAGTTTACATTAACACCCTTTACCTCATATTGAGAATCTCTGAAAAACAATGTGCAAAGTGAGCAGAGATCTGTCCAGAGACCCTATTATTGATCCTGAAGGGTAAACTGCAGACCCTAAGTAACATGGCCACAGTATTGTAATCTTCAGATAGGAAATCTAGAAAGGATCTATAGCCTGGCAGTAAAATATGTAGCAATGTATTAGATACCAACAATACTACAATAAAATTTGAGTTGGAAACCCAAGACATTTCTAATTGCATTGGTCTCTTGCTGAAAAAGAGCTCCTCATGGACATAGGCCCTCTTTATTCAGGCATTATTATTGATAAACATAGTGTAATAGAGGGAACAAAAGAGTGGTAAACTATACGGTTTCTTCTTGCTTGCCAGAATTAAAATTTATTTTTGACAGAATCTGTTCTTTTTAATAAAGGCAACTGTGTGCTTTGAGCAACAATCCTTGTGGACCAGTGAAATAAATTTCATACTTTGAAGAAATCATAAATAAGGTCCATATTGTTGAAGAAGGCAATGATCTTTTAGTCTAGTTTAATGTGGTAGTCACCAGAACACTCTTCATAAGTTGTATTAAGATAATATTCTTAAAAGAAATTGTAATTTAGTTCAATTCAACAACTTTAAATTTAGACTCTCACAGTTTATTAAGCAATTCAGCGATTGGCAGCACTTCATTCAGAAAATGAAAGAGTTCCAATGAGGGCATGAGAAGCTTATATATGGCCAATCTGATAAGTTGTTTCTCCTGGACCAAAACTGGTTTATCAAGAGATATTACTTATATGAAGTCCTATAGAGTACATTTCATTTTTTCCATTTTCTTTGAAATCTGCAGATCAATTGTTTATGTCTTCTAAAAGAGCCCCTCCTGTCAGAGTCCAAAGCAGCTGGTCATATTATTAAACTTAGTGTCCTCCCATTTGAACATCATTCCAGTGTTCTCATTGGAAAGATGACCAAAACATTCCCATCACCACCATTGATTTATGTTCTTGTCAAACAGTTGAGTAGTCATGGCCAGTAATTTTGATCTTTTTAACATTTTTGTTTTGTTTTTTTATTTGTTTCCTTTCTTGATTAAAGTGAGATTCTGTATGTGGCTGTTAGATCACATTTAAGAGCCTTGGAGTGGGGTTACAATTAACTAAATTATGGAGAAAACTTATATAATACTCACATTTACTGTAGGAAAAACATTTAAGAAATGTCAAAATTTATTCAATCTAGTGAGACCTAAAAGACATATATAGAGCATTGTACACGTAAACAGCATGTTTTACATTTTTCTCAAGTGCTCATGGATCATTCTCCATGATAGAACAAAAATTGAGTCATAAGAAAAACTCAATAAATTTAAAAAGATTGAAATAATGCAATGCACTTTCTCTGGTCATAATGGAATAAAGCTGGAAATCAGCAACAGGTGGAGAAAGGGAAAAGTCACTAATATATGGACCTTAAAGAACACACATTTAAACAATCAGTGGGTCAAAGAAGAAACTGCAAGAGAAATCAGTAAATATCTCAGGATAAATGAAAACAAGAACACAACATATTAAAACCTATGGGATGCAATGAAGGCAGTGTTGAGATGAAAAGATATAGCCCCAAAATACTTAAATTAAAAAAAGAAAAAGAGTCAAAATCAAAGACCAGGGTGAACAATTGGAGGAACTAGAAAAAGAACAGCAACTAATCCCAAAGCAAGCAGAAGGAAACAAGTAATAAATACCAGAACAAAAATAAATAAAATTGAGAACAAAAAAATAATAGAATCAACACAACCAAAAGTTGGTTCTTTAAGAAGATGAACAAAATTGACAAACCCTTAGTTAGACTGACAGAGATATAAAGAAAGAGGTACAAATAAAATCAGAAATAAGAGTGGGGACATTTCTATTGACCCATTAAAATATAGAGGATCATCAGATGATACTTTGAACAACTGTACATCAACAAATAAGACAATATAGACAAAAATGGACAAATTCTTAGAAACACATAAAAAACTTACTCTGACCCTAGTAGAAATAGACCTCAATGAACCAAGAGATTGAAACTGTCATCAAAAACCTCCACAAGGACATTATGTAGAGTGAAACAAGCCAGACACAAAAGGACA